>JASGCC010000348.1:0-188339 GCA_030067915.1 Hydractinia echinata | reverse complement strand
TGTGATGGTGCCAGTATGCTTTAATGTAAAGTTACCATAACTATCATTATTTGCACCAAAACAAAAATGTGTAGCTTGTAACTTCCAATCGTCGGCTAGAATAAAATTATAATCATTATTAAAGAATATTTAAGCTATATTGGAATTTATATACATAAATTTGTTTTTTAACCAAAGAAAATCAAACTGTTCATTCAGGAAAAAGATATTGTGTCAAAATTAAATTATGAAACGATTTCTCATAAAACGTAAAATTCGATCACAATGGAGACAAGTCAATCGGATTGCTGAGATCTCGCTTTGCTGAAATGAGATTTCCGTCCGGTGAAATTTTTGATGTAATTGCTCCAGGCCGGCTAACCTATTTTTTTTTCTGTGCATGATTTGCAGTTAAAAGAGAGTCGAACAAAAAATTATTTTGTAGCAGTCAGGAAATATATTTTAAGCATGAAAAAAAAATATATAGATTTGTAAATCCTAAAGATTTCTTTAATGTCTATATATTTTCCTCGAAAAATTAGTATAAAATTTTCATGGCATGGTATGGGGTGAAAATGAGTAGATTTTAGATGAACTTACCAGTAAACATCAGAAATGAGATCTTTGTCTCAAGATAACCAAGAATATTTTGCGTACTATATAGTAGTAACAGCATTTTTCACCTTTTTGCAAAACATTTTCGAACTTAAGAAATTTTAGGGCAGGAAAATAGGGAGAAAGAATACGGAGAGCAAAAAAAAGGTGAGTAAAAAGGGAAAAACTGACACATTGAAATAGACAAAGAAAGTGCCAAGTGAAAATTTGAGAATTGAGATCAGGCTTTTTCCATTAATTTTGTTTTTAGCGTTATCTAATATTTTAAAACAATTATTATTAAAAGCTGAAGAGCATGACTCGTTAGAATAAAGATGTTTAAAGATAGGCGAATTAGTATCCCTTTTGATGGGTTCCCCTATTTTAGTTTTAAGGTGGCGAGATGTAACTGCAATCACAGCCAGAACATTTAAACTTATAATCTAATTTAGAGCAAGCATTAAAGTTAATGAAGTTAATAAAGTTTATCTTTATAAAAATAGTATTTTTGAATTTTAAAAGAGTTAAGATTGATTCTACTGTTAACTTCGGGTTTACAATATTTTTTTGGACTGTTGTTTAACATAACCTATATCAACAGGTAAGCGACTGCAGGTAAGCGACTTAACGCAACCTGGATAAAACGGTATTAACCGCACTTCTCGTCAAACACCTTATTTTAGAAATCAATTATTACAGCCACCTTGATTGAACTCCTCCCCGAATAAGCGCCTACGACTGTTTTTAATAAAGATTACCTCTGAGGAAATGATATATATGGGTTTTTTCATCCATCCACAGCGCCTGAGCGTTTGTTTAAAAAAAATACAGCAGTTATCTTGTTTTCTCAACTGAAATATGCATAGGATAGGAGAGTATGATAACTTACTTATGTTTTCGTGTTTGGTGTATTTTATGTCTGTGTATGTTTGATCATACATCTTTCAAAAAATTCATAGAAAAATATGTTCATCACGAAATTAAGAAAAAGTAAAAAAGAAAGTCCGAATAAGTTCATTTTATTTAAATCACATTAGCCAGATCATAAATAAAACAAAATTTTTGTAGTTTCTAATATTTCGACTATAGTTCAAGTCATCATCAGAGAATAAGATATTTTACAACAAGTAGCCGTTATATATGTAACATTAAAACAGTGATAGTTCTTTAGAGGCCATTAAACCATGGTTCAATGCAGGTTTCAATTTATTGATATACAGCGCTTCTTTTATCAACAAAATGTTCCAATTATCGCTGCGATCTATAACTTTAACGTTTGATTGGACACAATTTATGTGTGATTATCGGACTTCATTGTCCTTCGGCATGACGTCATCAAGCAAGTTGTTAATGCCAATTATGTGAGCAACGCCATTGCATGTGTCGATGTGTTTACGTATCGCACTATTTTTGTTCTAAGGTTCTTTCATACAATGTAAGTTCAGTTTTACCAATGTCTTGTGCGTTACATCTAGGACAGGAGAACTGGTAAACAACATTTGATTTAGACAGAAGAGGTGTAGCATCCTTCGTGTTTGTAAAATTTCGTTGTGTCGTACATAATTTTAAAATGAACGAATTTATCTTTTACCAGGTTCCGACGGATTTTACGAATGCATGATTTTATCAAGGAAACACTATTTTCTCCACAGTAAGGTATTCTGAACCAAATGGGAACAGTCTTATTGTCACTCTCGGTTACAGGTGTATTATTAGACTTGTTCAATAATTTATGTATGATAGAATTGGAAACATGTTTGGGAAAACCATTCCATGATGCAAACTTCTTGATTGTGGAAATCTCACTTATATAGTTTTGTTGGGCAGCAGATCTTGATAGCACGGTTTACAAGGCTACTAATCCAAGCAGTTCGAAAATTCCATGAAACATAACTTGTGTAAAGACGAGTGTTTGTATCTTTTCGATAAATAGCAAGACCATCCGGATTCAGTTCTAAGTCCAGAAAGTGTGGAACGACATCTGTGAATAGATCAACTGTGAATACTAAGTTTTCATTAAAGTTGTTGAAAAATGCATGTATGCATGGTATATCTTCTGGTTTAATTACAAGGAGGGTATCGTCAACATATCTGCCATAGAATTTTATAATACCATCAGTCACAAGGTTTCTTAACCCATGCTAACACCGTCAATTTGATCATAAAATTCATTGTTTGCCATGAATGCTGTTTTTGTACATATATCCATTATTAATTTTCTCAACGACTTTTCTTTAAGCTTGGTAGATATCAATTTATCACAATAAATTCTTTTCATAATGACATCCAAGGTTCTTTTCAAAGGAACATTTGTAAACAATGAAACAACATCGAATAAGACATACATATAACCTTCATCAAATAAATGAGATGGAATATTACGAATTTTATCTGCAGTGTCGAAAGAGTCTTTTAATATGAATTCATTGATTGTCAATGGATTCAATAACTGCGTCAAGTATTTACCAACGGAGTAATATGCCGAACCAGTAGTGTCTATGATTGGTCGAAATTTTGGTAGTACGTTATACGGTTTATGAATTTTTGGCAAGGCATGTGCTCGAGTCGGTTTCGCGTTCTTCAGGCGTATTTTATTATACTCATCTTCAGATAAATCGTTAGACTTCAATAATGTGCGTAGGAATCGTTGGATCGTTGGATAGAACCAAGGCGACTGATGGTTGGATCTCTGTCTAACTTTTTGAATTTAGCTGTATCATTAATCAGATGTTCAATGTTTGACTTGTAGTCAGCAATATCTAGTAGAACGACTCCCTCGCCTTTATCCGGTTTGAGCAAGACAATTTTCTCACGGAGTTGTCTAACAGTTTTGAGTTTAGCCTTGTCTTTGTAAATACGTTTGTCATCTAGTTCCATTTCCATTCTAGCACTATTTTAATGTTACATATATAACGGCCACTTGTTGTAAAATATTTTATTCTCTGATGATGACTTGAACTATAGTCGAAATATTAGAATTAAATTTTGTTTTATTTATGATCTGGCTAACGTGATTTAAATAAAATGAACTTATTCGGACTTTCTTCTTCACTTTTTTTGTTTAAATTGTCATATGGCTCGAAGTTAAGAAATTCGGAAGAAAAAAAGATAATTTTTGGCGCAATAAATAATAACAAGAAAGCCACAACCTCGTTCTCAGGTCTTTTTCCCCTTTAAGACTATTTACTAGAAATAAATTAATCATACCATTAGAGAACGTGTTTTTCTTCTTAGTCCCACAAGAAGAAACATTCTAGAAACGAAAATGTTACTACTCTGTTATAATAATTGTTGATGAAATTGATTCAGTAATAACGGCTCAGGGGCCACAAGACCCTGGGGATGAGGTTGACATAATGCCTTTTTCTAAGAACACTGGGCTTAGAGAACCCTCAAAATGTTCTTATTTTTAACAAGAGGAGTACAAATACAAACATATCTTGTTGTTAGTAATTTTAGCTTTGTATTATCTAGAATATTTTTAAAACATGTTTCTGATTTTAAATTGTTCTTATGCTTTTTTATACAACTTCTTCTAATTTAAACATATTTAGAAGTTTCTCATTTTAATTTTATTTAGGCCGAACTTTGAAACTAGTCGTGGAGGAAGATAGGTATTTTAATTTGTTGTGTGGCATTCCAACTCGTAAAATATACGATAAAGTTCGATCATTATGCAAAACAATAACTCTTGATCCCAATCAAAATTTGGGAGATATACCAAAAGAAACCTTGACGGAAAAAAAGAAGACATACGATGATGCTGCGGGTGATGATTTGCAAATGGTTGATGATATTCCTGATGATAAAGATGATGACGATGATTTTTAAAAAAATGATTAAAAAAATATATAATTTACTTTACAAGAGCAGCTGGGAAATGTGCAGAGAAACTTACTACAATACAGGAACAGGTTCTCAAAGAACATCGTAAAACTAAAACAAATTATGAGGCATGGTAGGCTGAATTTTTCGAGAAAAACGGGATTGCGCCTGATAAGAAAGATATAATAAAAGTAAAAGAAGGAAAACTTATGTTTGAAAAAATAAAAATTACCAAGAAATTATACACGTTTTCAGAGTTATGAAAGTTCGTAATTCTGTAACACCGTACCCAGATGCGCAAAGGCTACTGCGCAGAAAGCAAAGAAAAACTAAGTCTGTTTATGGCTAGTAAACGTTTTAAAATAACCAATTGTCCAAATAACGAATATAAACTTCAGATGTGGAGAGAAGAAATGTGTGGTATACATTCTGTGAAGCATTTAAACAAACTATCTTTCTGCAACAAACCCTACAGGTATATAGCAAGCTCTAAAGATCATTTCTTGCCTGTTTTGGAACAATTTCAGCAACTTTGCCTGAACGCTTCAGAAGACTTGGTTATTTGGATGTGCATTCCATTCTAGATGGGACAGAATTTTTCATAGAAAGTCTCAAAAATTAGGATTTACAAAGAACCACATAGAGTGACTATAAGCACCACAATACAATACATGTACTTGTCTATATCCGACAAGGAGCTAACAAATAGAAGTAGTTATTTGGATATAGTATGATTGTATTCCCGATTAATGCATGAAAAGGGTTTTAAACTGCATAAAGAGTGCACACAGATATTCATACACTATACTGTGTACTCCTTCATTCAGAAGTAGTCTTCCTAGAGTGCGGACTTGTTTTTTGATTGCGATCATGGAGTAACTTACGCAGCTGAAAAACAAGAACACCACTGCTAAAAAATACTGATAATACTTAACCTAATATCACTAAAGTGCACAAAGCGCTATCGTCGCCATCTTTGTTATCATGCCTTCAACAAGATCGCATGATGCACCAGGTTTGCCACTTGAAACGATATTAAATGAAATTAAAAAACTTGACTCAAAAAATGGATTAACCAAACACAGTATTGTTGAAGAATTAAAGGGCATTGAGGATGAAGTGAGATATCTCTCACTCAAAAATCGCCTCTCTCGAAGAGGATCTACATGCAAATGACTATTTTGTTTCCCCTGTGTTATTTGTCGTAAGCCCATTGCCAGAACCCATTGTGCAATTAAATGTGATGTATGGTGAATTATGGTTGGCCATATTAAATGTAACTTCATCAGCAAGGATAATTACTTCCAACTACTAACAAGAAAATTAAAAAGCTACTGAGGAAAACGCGAACCACTCCTAGTTGGAACTGCATGAAGTTTACGAACAGCTGCCTTGCCATTCATGGAATCGTCGGATGAAAATCTTAAACTCAGTATGCAAGGTAATAAAAACATTGATAATATCCATTTTCCCTGACCCTGATCAAACAAGAATAAATATGTACAAAGAATTGAGAGTATTGATCTTGTCAAATGATGATGATGAAGCTGAACTTATGACCAACCCCTCACTTTACTATTCGTTGAGTGAGCTTAATGTCATCAAAATCCCAAAATAATGTTCTTTCATGTTCCACCTAAATAATGACTATCACTTGATGAATTAGAACTATTGCTCTCCTCCTGCAACACCAAGTTTGACTTTCTTGGAATCAGTGAAACAGGATTTCAAATATAACCAAAATACTTTTAACCTGGAAGGCTATAACCATATTGACTGTTTCACTGAATCATCCAGAGGGGGTGGTGTGAGGCTTTATGTTGACAAAAAAATTAAAATTTTAAATCCAGACCTGAGTTAAAAATTTTAGAAGCAAAACATCTCGAGTCAGTATTTGCTGAGCTTCCATGCCATAAAAAAGAGAAGATTATCATTGATTGCATATATAAGCACCCTAATATGCCTGTCCCTGATTTCAATATTTATCTAAATAAAATCCTAGAAATCTTATCCAGAGAAAATAAGAGAGTGTTTATTTTTGGTGATTTTAATGTTGGCCTTTTACCACTAATCCTTAGACCTTCCCGTATCACATCTCCATCCACACACCTTGATTGATAATATATTTACTAACAATTCACACATTCCTGTTACAGCTGGGAACCTTACTTTTCAAATTTTAGATCACTTAGCTCAATTTTCTATATTCCATTCCCTCCCAAAAAATTTAATAAAACGAATTTTGTCTTAGACTTCTTTGATTTTAATTGGGATACAAAATTAAATAGCCTGAACCCAAACCAGCCCTTCTAATTCACGTCGGCACACGGCAAATGCCGAGGCAAATTAAAAAGAAACAAGTTCACGTCACGAGGCAAATTTTTTCTTTGCATATAAATTTTTTTTTGAAAATTTATAGAATCCTTCAATTGTCTTGAATCTATCGTAAATATATACTCATTATACTTTTTCATTATAATAGCCCATTTATTCTCCATTTCAATTCTTACTAATTCGGATCCGGCAGTCTAATAAAAACGCTATTGGATAAAGGCCCTGGGGATGAGGTGTAATATTATTTGCGTTCGGGTGTAAAGTAAACACAAGAAATAGAGATTAAGAGTAACAAAGCACGTAGTGCGATGACAAAACTTGTCTTTAGACGATGTCGGTGATTTGACAATAATATTTCAAAATGACCTGAATAGTCATTCCCCTTATTTCAAGGTGTATCCGATACACATGTTACGAATTTTTCCTCCTTGGACTACACAAATAAAGCTATATGACAAAAAAGCGAAAAAAACGGCGATTAAACTAGGCAATTCAAAACGAATTAAATAAATATACATGGAATAAGTAAAACTTATCATAAAATTGACTATCCTGAAACGGATAAATTATTTAAAAATCCTAAACGAATGAAAGGGTAAATCATGCAGCCAACGATCTGTGTGCCAGTACTTGTGACCCTGGCAGTAGCCTTACACGTGTTACGGGGTCCTAACACTCAGCGTTACACAGATCATTGCTGTGTTTTTTTCAAAGGACCGGCCTGGAAGGTGACTGGGGTGATATGGGTGGGTGTCAAACCACCAAGACAACACAAGCTAGTGTTTGCCCCCTTGCAATGCTTCTTATGACAGACTTAGGTCAGCAGGATCGTCGAACCTGAAAGTTCAGTGAGCAAACTTGAACCTCCCTACTGGACTGGGTAATAAGTGGGGTCGTCACAACCAAAAGACAAGACAAAGTATCTACCCCCCTTGCTGTTTGGTTACAATTTGTTACCTACGGATATAAAAAAGGACGTAGACCTGGCAACTGTTCAGAGATGATGGGTGAATTTTTTGGACCGATCTATCATTGCATTGTAACCAGTCCTTAGATTTTTGGTCATATACGTTTGCCCAGTAATGTCCAGATTTTATGGTACCTGAATGATTTATGGTCGCAACTAGAGAGAACTTGCTGCTAAAGGAGATGTCATTATCCGAGCAAATCTGGACATTTAAAGGGTTTTTCGCTTTCGGAAAAGCAATTGACCGAACGGGTGTCTTTGACAAAAGTGTTTGGGCAGCAGAAGGAGCTGCACAATCAGCACTGACCCGCAGTGACTGATAGATGTTTCTTTTGTGCTTTCCCGGTGTGTATTACACTGTGGGCAAAGCCATTTATTTCCCCCTGATAGTGACTCGGGTTTAAGAAATTGGGCGAGTCCTTGTGAAATGGATAAAGAAGTGGGAAGAGTTAAAATGTTTGATGTATCCTCTCTTGAAGAGGAACAAAAATAGGTATCACATGTTACGGTTTGAAGTGGTGGTCACCCTAGACATATAGTCAGCGCGTGAAGAAGAGCCTTTTAACTCATCCAAAACTGTATTGAGAATTTCAGGAACATCTTGCTGCGTGTTGTAGTTAAAAGCTTTTTCTCTTTCTGATATTTTCCTTTTTAAAGCCCAAAGAAAATTTGATGGGTCGATGTCGGATGGAGAACGTTTGAGCATAGACATATAAAGTACGACAGCCTTTGTAATTGGAGAGATGCAAGAAGACTCAGAGGGCCATTGAGAGCACAACAACGGACACACACTCAGAGCTTGCAAGATTGCATTTGTATAGCAAGTGTTGCCTTTGTTAATAAAGCCTGGTCTTCTCGCAGATCCTTGATTTAACGAATTTTGGTACGGTTTGGTGGAATGTGAAATTCGGTCGTCAATGTTGTTTGAGTGATGGCTATTGATTTTGCAAGGTCGTTTTTTGTCGGTGCTTACAAGTAGCTAATCTTTAAATTTTATTTTTTTATCTCATTAATTCCACTGAGTATTTCTTGGAGCCTATTGTTATCAGTTTGGCTTCCGACATCGTTTGTTACTTTTTTTGAGAGGGAGACTTTCTTCAGTATTTCCTTGTTTAAGCTCATAAGGGCATCTAACCAGCCATCTGTTTGCGTTCCCGCATCTTTAGTATGTGATTCTGCCAACTCCCTCTGGACCCATCCAGGCACCTTGATTATTGGATAGTTAACGTCAACTTGATGAGCTGGTAATTCAGAAAATGGGTCGTGCACCGTCTCGGGTATTACTACGCAATCGTTTTCAACGTCTGACGTTATCGGCGATAGAGAGTACTCTTTTAAATGCAAGATTTAAATAAATATCATAAAAGTGGATTTAAAATTATAAGGGTAACAAATTTAAAAAAGAATACCTGCTACTCAAACGTTTCCTCCCACAGCACTCTTTCTGCTGTTAAAAAACGATCTTGTTCTAAACATCTTTTTTTCGAAGACATTTTTTGAAAATAATTATTATAACCAGCTTTTGCAGATGATGATAAAATATCTCACACTTAAATCAACCACAGTATAGTAGAACAGAAACTGTACAGCCGGTTTCAATTTGTAAGGAGTGATGCAGGCGTTAATAAATTTCTTTTGTGAGGTGAATATCTTTTGTTAAGTAACAAAAAAGAATACCTGCTTCAATGAAAATAATCTTACGTAAATAAGCTTACATAAAAAATACGTTTTTTCACGACATTGTTACATACATTTGCTTCTAAAGCGTGTTTTGAAAAATGGTTGGGAAAGCAACTGCTTTTGAAAAATGGTTGGGAAAGCAACTGCTTTTGAAAAATGGTTGGGAAAGCAACTGCTTCAAAATGGAATTTGAAAGAATTTTATTTCGTATGTGCTGATCCACAAGATATGTCAAAAGTTACTAAAATGCACTGCCTCGTGTGTAAAGAATTTTACACCGAGAATCCAAAAGATTTGGAATGCTTACGGGGCGAAATTAAAAAAGCTGTTAAAAATTGAATCTATGGGACCAATGTTATTAAGAAAAACAATGCATTGATCTATAGTTGGCACGTGAAAAGAGTTTTTCTGTGTGTTGATCCACATTGGCATTTCTGATTTACAATTGTCATCAAACTGATCACACTGTTCTTGCCAATATTCTGTACCCTGCTCATCAGCAGGCATATCAGAACTTCCCTGTTCAGTTGATGCAAATAAATCAGTCAAAAACATCCATTCTTCTCTTTGCTCAGGGTGCTGTGATTCTTCTATCTCATCTGGTTGTTCAGTTGAACAACTTGCCTCAATACGGAATCGATCTCTGTCCTTCCTCAGACTGAACAAGTGATGAAATATTCTTCAGTTTTTTCCAAGTTATCCCATGCTCAAGAAGGATCATCCCTCCAAATCTTATACTTGGGAAGACTGAACTTACAATATAAACCATAGTGTACATTGCCTGGACTCGAAGAATAAGTTGGTAGAACTCGTATGACAACATTCTTTTTTCTTTCTACAAATTTGGCATTTTGCATGCAATACTTCGAGTGGAAAGAAACAAAGTTACAGTTCAAAATTTCTGGATTGTCAGTATAGGCAAAACGTTCAGCATAAATATCCAACATGGAAGGCTTCAGAATAACTTCCACTTCGACTGTTTCTGCTTTTCGTGCACCAAAGAGGGAAACAGTGACAACTTGAAACGAACTACTGTAAAATTTGAGTTTCATGACTGAGTGACAAACTTCCTGGATGCTCAATCACGCAATCCAACAGTTTGCATCATAAGCTTTTTCACGACTTTAACAGAATCAAAATCTCTTTCATTTATGCCAATAGCAATTTTATCAAGTGCATCCTTAGCAACTGCACTAAGCTTTTCTGGTTTCGACGCATATTTTGTCAAGTATCCTACACATGCATAGTAATCAATTACAACACTAATGTCACAGTTTGCTCTCCACCCTTGTAGCTGGACTCGTTGATATCTATTTAGTCTTGGGTCATTCCTTGCAGTTATAATCTCAGCTCTATATTTGACAGGCTTGTCTTTGGTATCTACTTTAGAAAATCTTATGTGTGTCCTCGATGTATTTTCAATGGATAAGAGAAACGACATTGTAACCCATTGTCAGTTTCTCGTAAACAATATGTACTACATATGTGTTTTTGAACAGAATTAACAATATTCTCATGGTCCATATTAAAATCATCTAGATCAGTAAAGGATCAATAGGGTTCAAAGTAGTCATCAACTTATCAACGTAATCAACATACCTGTGCTTCTGCAGCCCTCCCATCATCAATTTCTGAATTCAACCTCTCGATTTCATCAGAAGACAGATCTGAACCACCTGATTTAGTTTGGTTGGCCAAATAACCCTTAAGTGCAATAGCAGTGAGGTTGACAAGTCCTGGATCATCCTTCAGTTTAGCAAGGCCATGACAATGAATGGACCCACGAGATGCATATTCAAATCTATACGAATGCCATAAGGCATGAAGATATTCATAGAGCCAACTTTTGACAATTTTTTCTGTTCGTTGAGTGAAATACCAATCCACAAGATGTGGATTTTCTTGAATCAATTTTCTTATCTCTGACCAGTCATTGCCAGAATAACCCAGTAAAGAAAGAAAGTCTGGCCGGTGATACTCGGCCATGGACAGTGTGAAAAAGATTGTTGGAACAACAACTTGTTTCACAATAGTTTTCAAGTCTTCTCTCACTTTGTTCCAATAAGAACATGAGCCAGTAATTTCTTTGCTGTAGTAAAAAAATTTGGACAGTAAACTACTGCTCCTAGAGCCTCCAGGTTCAGACAACATTTCATTGAATTCTTCTAAAGTGAAGTCAGCATCATCTGGGTTACGTTTCACATATAAATTACCTCTACTAAGCAGTCGCTTTCTATACAATATATTGTATGCCCAATACATGAAACGAGGATGAGAAGCAAACCTGTAATGCCAGCTTCCGTCAATTTTTTCCCCAAATTTAATCAAATGGACTAATTTCATTGCAAAGCTTTCAACTTCACTCGAAGCAATATCTCTAGGTAATGACAAGTTTGTTGGATCACCCTTCCCATCGGGAAACAATGTAGGAAAAGCAAGTGAAGCAAGGTTTTGAGTACGATACTCATTGACTGGGCTTTCATCGACAATATTGAGCTCAACTACTTCGTTAACATGATCCTTGATCAAAGTTTTTTGTTTCTTTGTTTTTTCAAGATTTAAAGGAACAAAAGATGAAATAATCTCTGGCTTTATTTTATCATCAAATTCTGGTCCTGTGTCAACAGGCAAATTATCCTTATCACCATCCACATTTTTGGATATAAAAGGCAGTGAATCTTGAACTTCTCCATCTATAGGTGGATTATTTATTCTGTTATAATCGATTACCACATCATGATACAACGTAGCAATTAGCCAAGACAAAGTTGTTAAAATCTTATGTCTACGAACTTTGAAATCTTTTGACTGAGATTCCATATTAGAAGACAATATTCTGACAATAGGAATATCTTCCACTAAATTTGGCAAAGTGTCAGCAACAACTTGCACATTTGTAGGAAACGTAATAACATAACCTCGGTATGCCCGCTGTCCACCTTTCGGTAAACAATAAACATTCATGAAGGGCAGAGCTCTTGAAATGAGCATTTCTTCAGCTTGACTCAAGTCAGTTAATTCAGAGGGAACAACAGATGGCACCATGTTATTTTCTGCACTAAATTTTTTTGTGTGAAAATTTCTCATGATGTGCAGCGCATCGAGTGGAAACTGAGTAGATGGGAATTTTCCAGCACTATGAGTTGACACACTCTCAGAAGTATGTGAAGTTTTCAATGTACAAAACAAATTTTTCAATGCAAGGTTATTTTTATGGCCATTATTTGAAATGGATGTTGAAGGTTTTTTTCTTGCTGAAGGCAACGAAGACAGATATGGATTACTTAATAGCAGATTTTCTGCCCCTTTCTTCACACTACGATTATTGACCAGAGTTTTTTTTTAAATTGTGCACAGTAATCATGGTCAAATGTTGAATGAACTAATGCTTTTTCCTGTTGTAGTGACAGACTGCTAGGGACACAGTCAATATTGTCCATTGAATATAAATTTGTGTTCGCTGATATACCCAGAGTACTTTCCTCTAATACGAAACAGCAGAAAAACTAACCATGTTGATTCTCACACTTTAAATCGGTGAACGAGTCAAAAAAAATTGTTTGTTTTTTCAAATCATCAATATATGCCCAACCGTGGTCAGTTTGGACTGCTACTGTAAAATGTGCACCTGTGTTTCGCACTACACCCTTCAATGCATATTTAATTCCAAACAAAGAAATCACTTCATGCATGTGGAAAAAATTGCACACTTGTGTACTAAATTCAACGAATAACACACCGGCAGGTGTCACAAAATAATTGTTCACAGGAGAAGCAGTTCCACACACACTACACACTGATTCTGTATAGAGAAATTTTGTTGAAATAAAATTGTGGGCCAGTTCTCAACCACTGATGCCAAATTTCCATCCACAGCAGATACATACTGAAGAAATGTTTTTCTTGAACCATTAGAATTATTTCCACAATGGTCACAAATTTTTTGATAATAATAACTTGTTAAAAAATCATTCATGTTGGAAAACACACTTTCTTGAAATATTTCTGAAAACTGTGCATTTGAATCACGTGCTTGGAATGATGCACATTTTGACATTATGAAATCCCACAAAGGTTTTCTTACTTGGGAAGACAATAGCATATAGTTCATATTGAGCGGGATCATTGTGTGATTTCTCAGTAACCTATCGTACGCTTCACATGCAACAAAAATTCTGTTTGGAGTAAAAGATAAATTAATAGACGAATCCTTCAGCTTATTATACACAACATAATACATGAGTTCTAAAAACGAATCAACTGCACAACTTATATACGCCCGGAGTATCAAGAGCAGAATTTAACAAATGAAGATACGTTTTTGAGGTTTGAGTTTTCATGCTCGTTTGAGCCTTCACGCTCTTCATAACAAAAAAAATAATGTCCTTGATATATATTTACCACAAACACTAAAAAAATTAAAAAATCGTAGCTTACTTTTAATCGAATCTGTTCACTATGGTTTCACTTCCGGATCTTGAATTGAAGAGGCACGCTCAAGAAAGACCACGCTGATCAAGATGTATGCATATGCGTGGTGGTGACTGCCGGAGATAAAGTCAAAATCAGTCATATCGCTCATATATCAAAATTTATCTCTAGTATCAAGAGAACCGTGGTGTAACTGCTTGATGAAAACAATAGAAAACATGGCACCGAAGTAGCGCACGAGAATCCAACTCCCACCAAAAAACCCCAGGAAATATCGCGCCCTGACCGACTGAGGCGGTCGATAATAGGTAATTGAAATATTTTTATGCAAATATCGCCAAAAATTTATGCCAAACAATATATCTTCGCAAACTGAAATTTCATAAGCGTCCTTCCTTTGCTTGTGAAATGAACACTTTAACAATCATGTCACGCAGTGCCTGGTAACATAAGGTTATATCTGCCTAACAGAGTGAAACATAGTTCTCACCAATGTCGTGAAACTCTTTAAATTTTGTAACATAACCCGTCACATACTTGAGCAACATGTCTCTTCCATCGGACATCTGTGGAGAAAAAAATTGTGTCATCATCTAATTCATTTTTAACGACTACTTAACATTATATACTAATGTTATATGTAAAACACTGCAACAAACCTGAACATCCATTCCACATTTCAAGCTGCCAATTATAGTATCTGTATAAGCACGTAGATTTGCTGCAAATGCCTCTTATGTGCTTTAATTTTATGATTCCTGTACGCTCTTCACGGTAAGAATGCAGCAACTTCTTATTTGACGTTTGTAATGTCTTCACCTCTACGTTTTACATAAATGACATATTTACACGTTCTTTCAAAACCTACTTAAATTCATTCAAATTTTTCTTAACTTTTTCTTACTTAAATGCACGCTATGCGTAATAGCCGACAATGGGGTTTGTTGACTCCATTGTCTATTTTATTCTTTATATGTCAATTTCTTGAACTATTTTCAGCCAAACCAAGAGATGGACATAAATGGTGCCTCGGTTTTGGCATTCAAATCGGAAGAGTACGTTTGCCCATTTTGTTCCTTCGCTTAAGTTGTAATGAATTATAATTTAAAATAACGTACTGAACGTTAGCAAACAGATTTTTATTCCACTTTGCGCTATTGCTGCCTGTCATATATCCCCATATAATTTGTTTTAGGACATGTATCATGTTTAGGCTTGCAAAAATCCCATTTGATAACACGTCATCGGAATACCAGCAATATCTCTCAACTCTTTTATCTGAAAAAAAAAAATTGCGCAGGTCAAATTAATCCCTTAACCATGTTGACCAAATGCTAGTATGCTCTACTCCTATGATTGTGAGATAACAAAACAGCAAGCTGTAATGATGGAACTAGTCTACTGACTCTTTTGTTTTTGAATTGTAGAGGTTACACCCTCTAGAGATCTATATTCAGTGCAAGATCTCCCTTTTTAAAAGGATAGTCTGCAGAAAAGGTAATTGAACTAAAGACCCTTTATATACATTACACCACAAACACCTACTGACAGTTACAAAGTGCTATACAACATAGAAAGAAACAAATAAATATAAATATAAAACTATAAATAAGAGCAGACAACCACCCATGCGCCAGGACTTGTGAACCTGGCAGTAGCTTTCCACATGTGTTACGGGATCCCAACACTCAGCCTTACACAGGTGATTGACGCTTGGGACCAGCCCTATGTCAGGACCAGCCTGAAGTTACTGGGGTAAAATGCGTGGGCGTAAATCCACGAAGACCTGAAAAAGAAATTTCAAACCCCCTTGCAAAGCTTCTTATAACAATAACTGTGGGTACATCAGGATCGTAACCCTGTAGACAAAGTGAGCAAACTTGGCCTCCCTAATGGACTGGGGTTAAAAGTGGGGCCGTCACACCCAAAGACAAGACAGATTGTCAAACCCCCCTTGCTTAGCTACTTTTAATTACTCTGTAAGAGAGTGGAGAGTGAGCAAACTCCTGAATTACGGTAGTCTGCCGGTGAAAATAACAGCCGGGGTAATAAAACCGCAAGGAAAAGAAATCCTCTCCCTTTTGCAAAGCAAAACTTGCGTTTTCACAGCTTGAGAAAGAACAACACATACACTGTTGAGTTATTTATATCAGACGGCTTAACCTTAACTACTGCCCTGTCATCTCATTTCAACCACTCGTCTACGTTCCGATCTTTAATAAATGCCCAATACTGACCTGCTGCTAGTGTGCCTGAATGATTTATAGTTGCCACTAGTTTGTATTTGTTGGTAAAAGATACATCATCTGCAGGGTGTGAAGGTACCTCCAATATGTTGCCAGAGTGAGAGATACAATTAAAAAATTGGTTGTTTTTCACTAATCTTCCCTCGAGACAGGTAAATCTTTTTAGTTGGAGAATCAACAAATCGCCACACTGGCTAAAAACTGTCTCTCTTGTACTATCCTGGAGGGAAGAACACTGTGGACTTTGGGTAGCAAGTGGCACATTAGTCATCCTCTCCTCCCTACTAGATGAAAAGAGACACGAATTGCATGACATGATCGTTGTTAAAATATTAGTAATGTTTTTAATATCATTTCATACAGGTAACGATCATACTGTGAAAACAAGAAGTGACTTTCATTACCTGTGGAAAAGTCCATTCGTATGGACAATTGTGATAAACAGACTTGGTGGGGGCCAAATTGCTTCACAACATCAATCAGGTAATGGTGCTGTATTTTCCAGTACGTAGACAAACATTTTTTCTCCAAGGATTTTGCTGGATTCAAATCTAACGTTTTCCTTCAAATCTAACGTTTTCCCTACATTAACCGCTCCTAAAAACAGTTTATTGTGCACTACCTCATCGCATTAAATTTCGTAATAACCATGCCATAGATATATCGAAACAAAATAAAAAAAAACGCTAACCTGATACTGTCCTAAAATCCATCTGTCAAATTGAAACTGCATCAACAAGAAATCTGCGCCATAGTTGACTACATCGCAAATATATGACACTATATAAAATATATAGATAACTGTGAATGTGCAATATTTCTGGCTGCACATCTAGCTTCACGAATAGAATTCTTGACACATTAGAATAAAACATAAAGAGTTTCACAAGACATTTTTAAAGGAATATGTTCAGCATGGTTGTGATAACGATGATAATCACAATGAACTTTTAGGTCAACCCTTCCTTTCATTTATTGTTGACGACCAAGTTGCAGATGTTTTGGTAGAGTTAAGAGAAGTTCACAAAGTCACTCAAAGTGCCTTGTCTGTAATTTGATAAGACAACTGGTGTCTTGCAAACAGACCGTTGTTCTCAAAAAACAGAAAATATTGAAATCTTTGAAAGATAATCATCCATCATTTGAAATTGACTTTGAAACCAACTTTATTTTGGACAGTGAAAGTCCCTTCAAGAGGCCCTTTTAGAGATTTTCCAATGGCCAAACACTAAATGCCTACATAGCACGTAAAAATGAATATGTGACTCCACGCGAAATATCACTTCCAATGGATGATACCAATATTTTAGACCGTTTTTACTATCTTCCTGTTTTAGAAACATTGAATAAATACTTATCGCATGATGACGAAGATGGTACTAATTACAAGAAAAACAAATTAATACTTTATCATGACGACTTTACAGTTTCCAATCCTCTTAGAAATAAAACTACTAAGTTTAAAATATCAGGATTTTACTATTTAGTAGGTGAGTGGGTTACTACTCTATTTTTTTGTTTTGGAATACATTAGGTTTTCTTCAAAATATATATATATACATCTACGGCATACTTCGTGTGGACTTAATTTCGCAAAACTGTTTTATAAATTTTTCATGAAGATTTATTTTATTATAAGAATAAGACATTACATCACAATCGATATATGTTATAGTTATTTCGTGTGGATTTTTTTTTTTGGGTAGTTATATGTATTTTTTTACCTTTAAACACTTGACATTTGTGGTGTCTTATTGTGAATCTTTTTACTCTTCTTAGGTAATGTTAGACCCGAACATCGATCATCCCTCAAAGATTTGCATTTGGCAATATTGTGCAAAGGATAAGTATCATAAATTTTCATAATTCAACTCACCATCTCTTCGGGACTATATCGATGTTAGTTGCAGACAACCTTGCAGCACATGCAATAGGGGGATATTACCAAAACCTTTCTACTGTTCAACGTTTTTGCCGATTTTGTAATCGAATTAAAGATGATATATTAAATCATTTATGCAATGATATTATGTACATATGATGCGCAGGTTTCGCAAGTGGAAGAAGTATCTGAGTTGTCTAAGTTGAATGGAATTAAAGAAAGATCAGTTTTGAATGAACTTGAGTATTTCCACATTCTGATGGTGCCCCAGGTGACCTTGCACAAGATGTTTTTGAAGGTTTTGCTGCAGAGTTTCGCACAAACCTGGTTGTACACATTATAAAAAATAAGAAAGCAACATTACGTGACCTGAATTCTCGTATTACATCTTTTGAATATGCAGAGGTTCATAAAGGAAATAAACCACAACCAATTAAAGAGAAACCACTTACTCAATTAAAGGTGAAACAAACAGCCTGTGAGATGTAGAAATTAATTATATTGTTTCCACTTTTGTTTGGTGACTTACTTCCACACGGTGCTGATCATTGGAAGCTTTTTATTTTGAAGATTATTGCATAGTTTTTCCTGAAAGTAAGTTAAAACCAAAAGCTTATTATTTACTACATTACCCAATATCAGGAAATTTGGACCTCTAATCAAAACTCTTAGATTTGAATCCAAGCATAGCTATTTTAAAAACTGTATGATGTCATCAAAAAAACCGTGTCAATATATGTAAGTCAATGTCTACACATCATCTCTATACACCAATCAACCCCATCCGGCTACCATAATGAAACCGCGTCGGAGGAAAAGACTAGTAACTAGTATAGAAGGGACAAGAAGAAGTAAACACGCTCATTTACAATAGAGTTTGATATGATAAGCAAGATGAAAGTTGAAGAATTAAAAAAATATTTAAGAATGCGAGGTTTAAAGGTGTCTGGAAGGAAATGTGAGTTGGTGGGAAGGGTATTTTCTGCTAGTGAGAACAATGTAAAGCTGGTAAAAACTGCAGCGCAGGTAGAAGAGCAGTTAAACGAAGAGTATGTAAGCAAATTATTAGTTGAAGATGGTGTTATACCTGACCCAATGGACATTACTTCTGGATGGTTAGCGGAGGAAGACGGTGTATCGTTTTGGCCAATGATTACATATGGAAATATTTTAATTATTTAACCTTCACTCCTAGCACACTGGGGAGTGACGACCTAAACGATTACAAAACAAGCAAAGCATATAGCTATTTTACAAATGGTTGGCTAGGACCAATAATGTACCATCCGATTGACGAAGATTCAAAGTACTGCTTTTTAGAAGGAAATTGTAGGCCTTCAGAACTGTTCCAATCTAGTGATAACAAGATCACGTTTCTCAGTAAACTAGATAGCCAAATGACACCAGAAACCAGAAAAAAAATAGAAGAGATAACTTGTGAGCAATCAGAAAATCAGGCATGGTATTTATTTCGGAAGGACATTGTGACTGCATCAAAAGCACATGAGGTATTAACTAAAATGAAAAAGATTAAAAAAGGGAATCTTAATGTTAACCTCTAGTCCCTTTTTCAGAAAGTGTCTGGGTCCGTGTTTATCAACCCAAATATACCTGCACTGAAATATGGAAGAGAAATGGAGCCTGTTGCGTTAGCTGCATTTAAAGAAGAAATAAAGAAAGAGCATAAAAATGTAGAAGTACGGTCTTGTGGCTTATTTATTGACGGTGACGTGAAGTTTGTTGGTGCTAGTCCTGATGGGTTGGTGACTTGTTGCTGCTGTTCGCCTAGCTGTCTGGAAATAAAGTGCCCCTTTTCAATAAGCCACAAGTCCCCAACAGATGTGGTACTTGATTTTCTGGTTGAAAGGAATGGAAAGAAGGTGTTAAAAAATCACACAAATATTACACGCAGTGTCAATTGCAAATGTATGCAACAAATTTGAAAAAATGTTTTTTTATGGTTTGGATTTCGCATGGCTTTGTTATGGATGAAATTTTGTATGATGAAGATTTTTGTAAAAATTTAATTGAGATGATAAAGCTATTTTATGACAAATTTATAGATTTTAAGTTTAATGTTTAAAACTAACTGATGTATTTGTATTTTTTGTGTATATATTTTAGAAAGAAATTGCGTAAAGCCTTGATCATCTAATGTAAGACACCTACATTGTAGGAAATCCAGGTTCAAGTCCTGGTCAAGGTATTATGGATGTAATTTAGAGATAAAATGGTATATTTTGCAAATATGTAAAAATACATAACATTGTTAAAATGTTTTATGTCTGAAATACAGTTTCTGCTGTTATATTCTAACGTAAAATCATCTTGACCAGGACTTGAAGCTGGATTTCTTACAATGTAGGTGTCTAACATTAGACGATCAAGACTTCTTTTTTTACAAATGCATGAAAATATTAAATTTATACAAAAACAGCTATAGCTATACATACATATACCTAATCAAATATAATAAATTAACTGTTCTTTTTTTTAGCTTTTTGAATTAACATGGATTTTAAGTTACAAAATGCAGCACATGTACGGACAATATCATCAACATGATGCAGCATTGTAATTGGTAGAGGTGTCTGCAAGATACGATAAGTTTTGATACGCCGTATTGACCTTTCCACGTGTATTCTTAAGTTTGCCACGGATTTGGTTTTGCTTTCTATGGTTTTGCTTTTTGCATTCCATAAATGTCATTTGTGATTTTAACCAGGTTCCTGGAGGTACGACTAGATGGCATTATCGTAAAAGGAGTTCCTCTGTGATCTGGAATCCTCTGTCTGCCATTATATTGTCTCCATATTCTAGTAATTCAAAAAAGCCACTGTCATTGCAAATAAATTTGTCTGAAGCTCTTCCCCCATAGCAATCAGATAAAAATGTTATATAACCAGTAGGAGAAATACCAATTAAAAACTTTACAGTGTTAGGATGTTTATAGTCTGACCATGTGACAGCTTGAAGTGATCGTTCAATGAATATCTCAGAACAATCAATTATGCACCCTACATTGCCGTACCCCTTTTCCTTGTAAATATCAGGCATATGTTCCAAAATGCTTTCCTTTGGTAACCAATTAACTGACACATCAGCTAATGTTTTTCTAAGGAATTTAACACACGACGTAAAAATGTTAGAACATAATGTTGTGGAGATGGAAAACCTATCTGCTAAATCCTCATTTAACAGACCAAGTCTCAGTCTCATTAATGTCAATAAAAACTCATTTTTTGCAGAAAGCTTTCTCGTGGTGGTATTGGAGTTATTATTTCGCCTTTTTATTTTCGAGTGTGTTGCTTTACGTGCTTTTGAACATCCCTTCCAATAAACCATACACAAAATGTAAGGCTTCAGAAGTGCAAAAGTAGCATTAAAAGCTGCAATTGTCATTAAGTTCATTTTGGTGTCCGTTTTAATCTTATGTGAACTAAATGGAGTAATTTGATTTTTTTGCAATAGGGCTTCTTTTTTTAGTCTTTTGTTTTCACGTGATAATGTCCCAATTTTTCTCGTCAACGACAATATCAAGCTCTTCTTATCTTTACAGACAACGCATTGCTTAGTGCCTTCGGACAGGCAGTACTGATGATCTTGCGTAGGTGGTGTAAAAATGTCAACCGTCAATTGTTGATCAGGAGAACGTGGCGGTGACAAGAAAGGATTTGCTTCAGTTACACCAAGGGTTTCTCGATCATCAATTTTCTTGGATTTCTTTTTTGCTGACGGTAATGGGTTTTTAAACAGTGTTCTTCTTGAAGCATTCTGACGCATTTCATAACCCATATTTAGTGTAGGATTAGGGTTTTCCACACTTGGCACATTGTCAACAAAATGAATACTACAAATGCGATCACTGCTTTTTGGCTGCCACTGACTTTTATCTGGGTTAACTCTTTTAATAAGTTTTATCCACTTCTGTCTTTTTTCCAAATATCTGACAGGCCCAGCAAAGCAATATAATTTGAAGGATTGCTCACAGCCACATTCTTTTTTCAGCACACCATGGTGAGTTTCACATTCACTATTCTTCCACTTTTTTAACATCCTTGAGTTGTTAGTGCATTCAAGAACAGCGCAATTGACTGGCCCCATTATAGTTTTAATAAAAACTGTTTAAAAATATAAGTTTGCTATGTATTATAAAATAAATATGTCTTTCTCCTCTTGAAACCCTCTTGAAATAACGCTGGCGCTGCTTGTCTGTCCCATCTATACGATGGCCCACAAGGGTCACAGTGCGAGAATTTTTTATACACTGCGCGAGAATTCTAAAATGTGCGAGAATTTTCTGCTACACTGCGCGAGAAATCTAACTGTTGTGCGCGAGAATTTCGAAACTGTGCGCGAGAATTTATATTTGTGTTAGAAAGTTTCTTATGAAAATCAAATTTATGCTATTTTACAGACCTTGGTCTGAAGTTTATCTGCAGTATCCTGGAACCGAGGTTGAACTCCACCACAGCGCCTCCCATACCATTTATGGAGGATTTATTTAGGTATCTCGGGGTGAGAGCAAAGTTGTTCTGTTTGTTTTCCAAATTCAAAATGGATTCTGTACTCAGACGTTTAGTGAGGGAAGAAGTTAAGGAAGAAGTCAGGAAAGAGGTGAAAGAAGAAATTGAAAGAAGTATTTTGTCAAAACAAGACCAAGACCAAGCTTGTAATGGAGAATCCAGTGATATCAAGAACGAACAGAAGAGACATGGAAACATCACTACCAGATTGAACACTTTGTTGACAAAGATAACCAAAAAAAGTGTTCGTGCTGCTGGCAATGCTTCAACAAATAAAAAGGATATTAGAATCCAAGTAAGGTGGATGAGAGAGGTTGGAGGAAAGTGAAACAAGCAGAGGGAGGAGGAAGCCGTTTCATTGCTTTAAATCAGGAGAATCAAACTTTCGAGCATTTATTGACCAAAAGTCTGGATGTTTATTTTGGTGTGTGTGGAAAGAACTGTTTCAATGAAGACCGACTAGAAGTGACTGCAAAACTGGAAGATGTTACCGGTACTACAGTCAACTTACGGGACAGTATTCCAGATTATCTTAAAGAAAGGGGTTTGTTTCCATCAAAAACATGGTTTGTTTTGAGAACTAGTTTAAATGATAATGGTCCAGATCTTGAAAATTTTTTTGATTATGATTACAATGATGATTGTATGTCACTCTCTGATTCTGAGCCTATTACTGCTGCTGGTCCTGCTTTGAAAAGAAAAATTTGTGACACATGCTCGGGCACTTACTTCAGGTTTTGCATCAGATGTAAGCAAGATAAGGAGTTTGAACAGTCATTGCAGAAAGATAGTCAAAAGAATTCATTTGACTCTGAAGGTGGATCAACATCCGAAGAACCATCCAATGAAAATATTACTGACAGATCTATCGAAAATTTGCGAGAACAACGTATTAAAGCTTTATCTAGTAATTCACCAAAATTAAACTTGGAGAAAGAGTTGAATGTTTTGTCAGCGAAGTTCATGAAAAAAAGTAAAGTAACTTTTAATATCAGAAGAAAATGTGTATTTAATGATGTTATGCAAAAAATGGAGGTGTTTTTTTCAGATGCTGAATTGTCTCCTTTCAAGGTAGAATTCACCAGTATGGGTGGTAAGGAAGCTGGTGTAGACACAGGTGGTCCTACTCGTGAGTTAATATCGCTATTTTATCAAAGCACAATTGGTAAACTTACATATGGCCGTCAAAATAATGAATTTTTCATCCATGATCTGCAAAAGTTAACAGAAGATCAATATATGTTTTTTGGAAAATTTGTGTCATTATCTTTATTACATGGTTGCAATCCACCATACTTCAGTGCTGGTCTCAGTGGCTTTATAGTGGGTGAGTTCTTTAAAAACGAAAACCTATTTTTGCCTTCATGTCATTTTACTGCTTCATGAAATATGTACATTTCGACATTGTTTGGGGGGAGGGGGGGGATATGGTTTCAAAGGTTCAGGGTCAGTGAGTCTAAGGATTAACTAACATGTGATTTCCAAGGTGGCGTTTGGTTTACATTAGTGTTGATGTATGGAAGCTTTATAAAAGGCCTTGTTTGCATGTGTTTCAGTGAATTATTTGGCAAATTTTGATATTGACTTCTTGTTTATGCCTGAGATTATTTAATCTATTTCAGGGCATAAAGACTGTTTATGTTGCATTGATAACATACCCACCATTGACCTCAAAATTAAACTTGAAAATATCAGAAATTGTGATAAAGAAGCAGAATTTCAGTCTCAAGTTCAACGTTTCCATGAACGATTTGACTATGGTTACAACAAACCATGTCCGAAACTAGCAGACAAAACTGATTTATTGCAAAAGGTTGCTCACCACATCATAATATCTATGCAATTAGAGGAAATTCAGCAATTTTTAAAGGGACTTGAAGCTTTTGGTGTTCTTGATCTGCTTAGAAAGCATCCTTTGGAAGCCATGAAGTTATTCATTTACAACCAAGATCTTGTTGATCCTGAGGTTATCAAGTCCTGTTTTGATGTAACATATTCGAACGAAAGTGATGAAGCTGCCCTAGAGGAAGATATTTTTTACAATTGGAAAAACTTCCTCGATGAATTGGGTCACGGTAAGTCTATCACTGTTAAAACTTTCACCGTATCTGATGTCGAGAATGAAAAAACAGAAGAGAGTGCTAAATCAGAGAAAAAACTTTCACTAGGCGATGTTATGATGTTTCTCACAGGCTCTACTGTTGTACCTAATAACGAAAAAATCAAAGTTCTTTTTGATCATATAACTGGAAAGGGAAGAATCAGTGTTTCGACATGTCAGTATCAGCTCACTTTTCCGGTTGTACCAAGATATACTGGGTCAAAATTTTCTAGAAACATTACCGAAGATATTATTAATTCGCCGGGCTTTGGCATTGTTTAAAAATACTTGTTGTTTGATAAGTATATTTTATCAGTGGTATTCTATTGTTTTTTGAATTAGCATATTTTTTAAAAACATCATTCAGCTTTGCAAATATTGCCCACGACAATGCTTGAATTGTGTTTTTCATAGCCGTTGACACGGGGGGGGGGGGGGGGGGGGGGGTTCAGGCTCGTTGTCTGCAACAGCAATAGCAAATGTAGGATCGTTGAATTCGCTGATGTCACTAATGTCAACAAATTTCTTGTATGATTTGCTATTGTATAGCTCTGGTATAAAATGTAAGGTATCTGGACGTCCGCGTGGTAGGGTTGAACCTCTGCTCGGTGCAATGATATGTTGATTCCAGCGCACCGCCATATCATCTAAATCTTTTCGAATCAAGTGCATGAAACAAAAACGAGCGCATTGAGCAATCAATACATTGCCACCATCCAAATAGCCCATCCCGGAAAGCTCTGCAAAAAACTCTCTCCACCACATTGGTCTATCCTTGGCCAACTGCGACCAAAAACATTCAATCCTTTGATTGTTCGGAGAGGATCCCACGATGAAACTGCCGAGACCAGCATACTCATCCGTGTGATCAGCCCTCATGCATATCTGAATGGCCTCGATTATGCTGTTCTCGGTCCCGTCGTCGCTTCTTATTCTAGTAGGTAGTCTGTTCAACTGGGTTACAGCTTCTAAGAAATAGTTGGCAACAACTTCTGGTCGTTTATTTGTGGGTCCAACTTCGAGCCAAATTAATCGGCGGGAAAACCCGTCAATACAACCGTGTATACTGAAACCGTAGGGCTTCAGTTTGTCATGCCCGTCCAAGTGCCATAAAAAATCTGGCCCAGGTACGCTGTAGATTCGGCGCCTCAACCGTTTCTTTGCGCGACTTTCAACTCCTACTGGATCCAACTCTCTTAAAATTTCCATGACAGATGATCTTCTGGCTGGTATTCCGTTTGCCTTTATGGCCTTCCACAGCTTTCTGTAGCCTAAAAAAAGTAAACAACTGTAATAACAGTTTTCACGCCTGGTAGAAAATGCTTGGGAACAAGACATTAAAAAATTTAAGTCCTGTTCGTATACTCATGCTATAATACCTAGTGACTTTCCACTTCCAGTCAATTCACTTGAAATCACTTGAATCACTTCCTCTCTGGACTCGTACTGACCAATGCGTCGTCTCAAGCCCATTTTTCTTAAACTTCCTTTCAATGTTGACAAACTTATGTAAATACTGTGATGAATTGCAAGAAAAGATATTATTTCAAGATTTGTCATGTCTTGAGAGAAGTATTGCGATATCAAAGAATCACGATCACTATTAACACTCACTGAAATGCATGGCAAGTGCGTTGGTATAGGCATTATGGCTTCGAGCTATGCTTTCGAAAGTCCATGCTGTTTCCATTATACTGCGATATTTAAAATATTTTTTCGTCCAGTCTATATAAATTTTCTCGCAATATTTGGAAATTCTCGCGCATTGTTGAGTATTCTCGCGCAGTGTACAAAAAAATTCTCGCATAGTTTATAAGCTCTCGCGCAGTGTAGTGGAAAATTCTCGCACATTTAGAATTCTCGCGCAGTGTATAAAAAATTCTCGCACTGTGACCCTTGTGGGCCATCGTACATCTAAACTAGAAACCAGTTTCCTTTATGCGCGGTTGAGAGCTACGGGGTTTGATTGGTGTATTATAATAGCCGTATTTTGTCTGTCTCTGCGCAACATGGCATCCTAAGTAGTGAGATGGACGGAAAATCTCCGCGGCCCTGCAGCTTTATTTCGGATCCCGGCAGACCCCGTTTTTTACTGGCCTGGCTTTGACGCTCACGCGTAATAGACCAATCACGGGGCTCGATTGCCAACGGAGGGAACATGCTACCCTTACGACGGCCATTTTGGTTTGGAAGTGATGTTGTGGTGAGGTTAGTAAGTCTTCTTTCAATCTTTTTCTCTTCTAAATACTTTGTATTTATAGGAATATTTAGTTTCTGTATGTTTTCACATGTTAAGGTGAATATTTCATCACGTTTTCTAGCCTTGTATAAATCTTAAACAAACCAATTTTAAGTGTTTAGCTAGCTAGCTAAAAACGTAGATTTTGAAACAACATGCTTAAGGCAGCTAGCTATAGCTAGCTTTATTTATTCCTATACTTTAAAGTTTTTATTCAGTTTGGTATATTATTATTTATTTTTATGTTGAAGTTGGGTCTACCTAGCTAGCTCCTCTTTTAGCTCTGCTAAAAAGCCAAATGCAGTTTGGCTGCAACACAATTCTTATGTTAAGCAGTTAGGCAGTTACCAATTTTATTACTGCTATGAAAACTTGTGCTGCAAAATAAAATTGACAAAGATTTTTTTTAACTGAACATGATAACGACAGGCGGTTTCCTGAAATTTTTTTAACTGAAGTTGCGATAAGTTTTTATAAAAATTGTGTTACAGCTATACTCATGTGCAACACGGTTTACCTGTAGTAAGCGCTAGGTCCACTGTCACGATTAATTTGTTACTGTTTACTGAAACTTTTTCCGCAAAATAAAATAATATTGACTAATTGTTTTTGCTATTACGGGGTAACAACACGGGTTGTAAACTGTGCTTTTATTTTGGCTAAAGTTGCAGTAAAGTTATATTTTCCAAAATACATTACAACCAAAACACTATAATGTTATGTGCGCTTTACTCGATTCACAACATATATACTGCATACCTAAAGCGCTCCACCTAAATGTGTGACACTGTTTGCCGTTTTTATTATGCACTCCACTTGGCCTTCACCGCACCGCTAGGCCGCACAGTTTCACGACATACTGTATACCCGTACTAAAGCGCTTCACCTGACCGTGTTTGCGGTTCTTATTAAACGCTTCAGGGCGTTCAACAACAGTTACTTGTGGCTTACCCGGTCTCCTGGCTAGTCTATATTATAATACCCGTATGCGTCTGTCTGTCACGCAAAATGGTACCACAGGTAGCGAGAGGCACGCTAGTCAAATGCTAATGTATTTAAACTACAAAAAGGAGTTTTACTTGTCCTCGCACAATTTGGAACTATTGTCAGGCGTAAAAGAAGTGTGTGTGTTGATAATATGCCGCAATATTTGAAAGAATTATTTTACAAAAATGTGACTTACTTTCTAATACCTTTGTGGAAGGAAGTTCAGTGTATTATAAAGGACAGAAATATTCTTGTGGTTGTGCCGTGGTGCTAGACGCTCACGATGAAGTCTATGATTTTGGTGAAATTGTTTTGGTTTTTATAATCAATGACGTGGCTTATTTATTTTGTTGTCTTAGCAATTTTTGATACATCACAACACGTAGGGATGAAAATGTGTTTAAGAAAGTGACTGAACTTGCTGATTTTCATCCAGTAGGGATTTACAATAATAAGATCATTTTAAGACATTTTATATTTAAATAGTTTTTTTTGATGTTTTTTAGAAAAAATTGTGAAAATTAATCTCTCTATTTGTGTACGATTATGAGATAACACGACAGCAAGCTGTGTTGATGGACCTGGTCTAGCGCGACCCTTGAAGTTAAAATTGTAGAGGTTACACCCTCTAAAGATCAAAACGCAGTGCAAGATCTCCCTTTTTGCAAGGATAGTCTGTAGATTCAAGGTAATTGAACCAAACAACCCTCTCTACACAATACAATAACCCTGTGCGCCAGGCAACGCAGGGCTGACTGTCTATATCCTGTGCATAATCAACCCCTATAGTTATGACTTCTTTTGTATCCAACCTTGAAAAGAATCATTGCAAAAAACAAAGTAATACGGTACACCAAAAGCACTAATTGAAAAGTTGTTCTGGAGGATGTGTGTTCTCTTAGTGTTGCTGAAAAGCTTAATCCTTATCTCAATATCCCGATATCTAGTGACTCGGACACATCTTTTATCCAAAAGTATGCTTTGGTAGCTGTGATAAAGCACTCTGGAACATTGAATGCAGGCCACTATTGGGCCCATATCAAAGATCGGACCATAAACTCTTGGTAACTCTGCAATGGTAAGGCAATAAGCAAAGTTGATCCAAGAACGCTCAACAGCACTACATCATATGTTTTCTTTTATACCCGCTGCTAGTTTTTTTTAAACCTGTACTACCAGGGTCACAGGGGAGGAAAATGTAAATCCGAGCGGTTTAGTATCACCCCAGCTGGTTCATACAAGCCAGTTTACCGTTAATACCCAGAGGGTAAAGAGTTCAGCTCACTCTTCTCTGGTAACTTATAAGAAGCTTAGCAAGGGGGTTTGCTTTTAGCTTGTCTTTGGGTGTAACGACCCCACTTTTTACCCAAGTTTACTAACTTGACTGACAACCCTGCTGTCCTTAGTCAAAATATCGACAGGCTGGTCCTGACGTGCAACCTCCTGTGTAAGGCTGAGTGTTGGGGCCCTGTAACACATGTGGAAAGCTACAGCCAGAGTCACAAGTTCTGGCGCACAGGAGGGTCTTATTTAATTCTTTTTTATATTAATATATTTTTGACATATACATTTTTTCTATTTGTGTTCGATCTGTAACCAGTCCGTTTATGTTGTTAGCTCTGTCTTGTGTCGTATTGTTTATGATAGAAGGATTGTTTTTTCTCTTTACGATTTTCTTAAAGAATAGTTTTAGGTCCAAGTTGGACAGTACTCATTGTAAGAAGCAAGAAAGTGTATTCAGCACCTTCTTCTGGGAGCCTAATCCCAGTTTTGACAACCACCGTCCCTGTAGACAAGATACTTCAGTGCAGCTTGCAGTATTGTAAACCTTTTTCATCACAACTAACGATCGTTACACAAAGACAGACATTACGACAACAATACAACAAAGAATTTACTATAAAAATAAATAAATAAATATAAAACTATAAATATGAGCAGACAACCACCCGAGGACTTGTGAACCTGGCAGTAGCTTTCCACATGTGTTACGGGATCCCAACACTCAGCCTTACACGGGTAGTTGTCGCTTTGGACCAGCCATTTGCTTCGGACCAGCCGTAGGTCAAGACAGTGGAGTAATCTTTGTGAATGTAAAGTCACGGAAACAAGAAAGATAGAAATGAAAACCCCTTATATAGCTTCTTTCTAACATCAGGATCGTTAACCCTGTAGACTAAGTGAGCCAACTTAGCCTCCGTTAGTTACACCCAAAGACAAGGCAATTGCCAAGCCCCCTTGCTAAGCTTCTTATAATTGCTTTCTAGGAAAGCGGCGAGTGAGCGAACTCGTGAATTAACAGTAAACTGTATCGGAAATACACAGCAGGGGTAATTTAAAACCGCTAGGAAAAAGAGATCCCTCCCCCTTTTGATATAATGTACTCCCGTTTTAGTGCGAATTCACACTATTTAAATTTTGACAAAAATTAACACATACACTGTGGAGTTATTTAGATCAGATAGCTTGACACTAATCACTGCCCTATCATTACATTTTAACCATGTATTAACACCCTGATCTCTTATGTAAGACCAATAGCGACGAGCTGCCAGTATGCTTGAATGATTAATAGTGGCGGTTTATTTATATTGATTTGTGAATGATATATCCTCCGCAGGATGGGAATAAACTTTTAGGGTGTCGTCACCTTGGGCGAGGCAAGAAACAAATTTATTATTTTTCACAGATCTTCCTTGGAGACAGTTAAACCTTTTCAGTTGGATGATCAGTATATCTCCACACTGGGTGAAGACAGTTTCCCCGGGTACTGTCTTGAAGGGAAGAGCACTGTGGGCACATCAATCTGTCATTCCCAGACATATATTCTGGTTGCAAAAAACCTTTAATGGAGCCTGTTATGTTGTTTGAGATAGGGAGTGGCACAATGGACATGCTTTCTTCCCTACTGGAAGACAAAAGGCATGAATTACAAGATATCGTTGTAGTTACTTTGTTGGTAATAATATTGTTAGCGATAACTGATGGCCCTGTCAACTCGTTCAATACATGAGGTAGAATCTCAGGAACTGTGTGTTAATATTGAATGGGTTGTCTCTAGCGTTGGACATCTTACGTTGTAACGCTCGGAGAAAGGCGGAAGGGTCTACAACTGAGGTGAATTTAGACAATACAGACATAGTCAGCAAGACGGACTTGGCCAGGCGGGAAACAAAAGAGGACTCTGATGATAATGCTTGCAGGATAGAATTAGCTCCCTTTATTAATCTGGCCAGCATGAGTTGGTTTTGCTGCAGTGCTGTTGGTAGGCGGTTCTGGGTCCGGGTGTAAGTGACCTTTAGCCGCTGTTGGCCTTCGTTGTTGCGGGCTTGTAACCTTTGGCAATAGAGAGGTAGGCACAGATGTTGAGCCTGACGCAAGATTGCAGCTGCCTTGGTTCCACGTAATTGAGTTCCTGGTTAGCCAAATGCAGAAGGATGCTTTCATACAAACGTCGCCTAATTTCCGGACGACTTGGAAAGCTTCGTTGTTTGTGAAACCCAATATTTTTAAACAAATTGCAACCGACCGAGAGCAATATCCACGTGCACCCACTTCAATTGCGAACAGATTTACTTGCCATCCATTATGCTCGATGATATTTATCAAAGGGATGTATTTAGAGAGCTTTTTGGAGTGCCAGGTTTCCATGTTTTCCTCACAAGGGCAAGAGCTATTTTCCTTTTTATTTTCTATTAATTACGTAGTTACGTTATACCTTAAAGTGTGAGAATATAGTGCTTTTCGTCCTGTTAAGTTCTGACATTTATGTATATACAATTTTAACCAAAACCTGCTTTTGTATCATTTAATTCTGATAATAAACATCTGCTTATGTTTTGGTATTTTACTCTGATTCTGTTTAAAGTAATATCATAATGTTATGTACTGTTTTTTCATTTTTTGCAGAGTAAATATAACAATGAGTTGTATATTTTCTGAACCAAAAAGATTTTTGGAGAAATATAGAAATGTGAGCAAGGTCATTAGAATTGTGGAAACAACAGAGTTGAAAGATTCTATTGAGATAGCTTTCGCAAGTTGTCCAATTATGAAATTCAATATTTGGGTGAAGAATTTGACAAACTACTAAACCTAGATGATAACCCTATTGCATTGGTTAATTTGAATAAGTTGCATGTTGTAGAGCATCAAAATTTACTGCCATCAACACTTGTAAATGATTCCTTGAATAATAATAGTGATGATCACCCAAACTCTAGCTATAGAAATAGTATGGAAGAACAACCTTCAGAGAATGCTATGGACTCGTCTGTTGAAAATGGCGATTCTTCTAAATCTTTAACAAGAAATGTTTGGCCACAATCATTCATATTAAAAGATGAATTGGTATCACCTTCCTTACTCCAGATGTTAAATAATAGTGTTGATTTGACAACTGGGGATTTCACAGCTTTAATCTCGTGCCTTTTTTATCAATGTTCCATAGTAACATAGTAAGTACTTATCTCATTTCAATGTTTCATGTTAATTTAGTGTTTCTTTTAGTTTACCAAAGTCTTGGCATTATGATGTAATGGTGCACTTTACGTTATCACGATGAAAAATACTTAATGCGTTATTATACGACAGAACGAGATGCAAAGGTTAGAATTTGAATGTTGAATGAGACAATTATTTTTACAGAAAATTATTTACTTTTTTTATTTTTACTTTTAGTGGGACTTGAAGAAGAGAATGAGAAACTTCTTTAAAAACGTTAGAAAAAGGAAGTCTGTCAATATCGCTGAGATAGAAGAGTCAAAGATAAAGTATAGCAACAAAAAAAGCGCTAGTTATCGCACCAAATGTTTGGGGAGTTAAGAATTTTTGATGAAAGGACAAATATTTACATATTGAAAAAAAAAAGGAACAGTTTCTCCTTCATCCATACAAACGAAAAATGAGTGTTGTGGAAATTGGTACGACACAGACTTTGTCTAAAAGGCGTGAAATGATTCTTTCAGGAAAAAGTGTGGCAGATTTTTATCTGATAGTAAGCAGGTAAGATTATATTCATGAATTTAATATGTAATGCTAAGCTTTGGAAAGAGAGTGTTGTTATATTTTAAGTTTGAAAAAAATTATTTTTTTAATTTTATACTGATTTAGATGGTTTCTGAATTTGAAAGAACGACAGAGGAACAACAAGGGCTCTAGGACACTTCATTTGGGTACCCTACACTGAATGATACTGCTCATGGAAAGAGTATTTCCTATTTTTTTTTCGTAGCCTGTCATGTAAATAGCTTCTAAACCAATTTAAAGTTATCCCTCTGATGCCATAATAGTTTTTTTTAAAGGATCTTGTGATTTACTGTATCAAAAGCTTTCGCAAAATCTGGGAATACACAACAAATTATTTTTTTGTCCTCAAATGATTGTATATTCTTGGAAACGATATCTAGAATTGCCAGATTGGTGGATTTACCTTGTTTAAGACCAAATTGGTGTTCAAAAATAGTTTTATTTTTTAAAAGAAAATTTGATACAACGAGAATGCATTACTTGTTCAAATAACTTATTAAATGAGGGCAGGATGTATATAGGTCTATAGTTGTTAACTAAGAGTTTTAAGTTAGCTTTGTGTAGTGGGGTAATTATGGCTTGTTTAAGTGATTACAGACAAACACCACACCCAACAACTGGAATTCTCCCTGCTGCAATGCTATTTCGAGATGGGATGCGTTCCAAACTTCCGAGACGAAGTGCTGATGACATCGAGATAGCTCAGGCCAGAGAACAAGACATGTGATCAAAAGAAGAGAACCAAAACCAGATTAATAACTCAAAATACCGCATACAATCAATTTCGCAATAGGGGACAAAGTATTCATCAGAAATTACAACAAGCAACGGAAATTTGATCCGCTATTCTGCACAGAACCACATGAGATAATTGGAATTCACGACGAGGGCAACAAACTCACTGTAAGGAACTAGAGAACGAGCAAAATACTCTGCAGACGCCCAGATAATGCTAAAACTTGGTTCTCTGAAAGCATAGATGGGGAAGAAGAATTCGACACAACACCCCAAATGGATCCATTCAGAGGAGAATGGCCTGAACATGATGAAGATGAAGATGAGTCTGACACGTACGAACGATTAAGTCCGACACAAGTAAATATCGAAACTCGCCCACGAAGAAGTACAAAGACACGTAAACCAAATAAACAAAAGACTATGTCATGAATGAGTAGAAAACCTATGAAATCTGAAGAATTTGAACTTCTTATTGTGTTAAAACCATTTGCAGTATTTTTAGCCTCCATATAATTGAACTGTTATACCTTAGGGGATGATGTATAAAGATGTATTCTATTCTAGATCAGGGTTAATTATATAACTAATTATTATGAAAACAGACCTTTTACATTTTCACCAACTAAGGAATCTGTTAAACGAAAGTTGCTTGTAGATATTCCGTCCGGTGACGATGAGAAGGCGCCTACACCTGCTAGAAAAAGGTTAAAAACGAAAGCGACAGTTTTGATGAGGAAACGCCTACGCTAGTATAAAAAAAGATACACAAGACAGTGATAATGAAGATGCGAACATTGATCATCATGTTAAAAAGAGCAAAAAAATCGAAATAATCGAAGAAACAGAAAAATTTCTTAACTGACTCTGAATAGGCTGCAATAACAATAACGTTGTGTTGGGAAATAAGTTTTTAGTTGGATTTTGATTAGAAATGTGAAAAAATTCAATTAACTTTTTCTTACGGTTACAGTACACAAATAGTTTTATAGAAATATTATCTTGTTACTTTTTTCTTTATCATGCTTTACGCAATATCATGTATTACATTATATGTGGCATTTTAACAAGAACAACTCTAAAATAATTCTACAATGACTAATAATTTTACAGTATATATAGCAAATAATTTTTAATACAGGAATACGAACAAGAAGTTATGGTTACTAACACAAAAGAAACAATGAAGGTAACAAAAGTTTTATAACAATTAAAAAGAAGTATGCATTTGAACCTTTCTGCAACTGGCATTTTTGCTTTTTCAGAACTCGTCTATTGTACACACTGAACAGAATGAATCAGTTCATAAAGCGAAGGTACGTAACAGTTTAAAAAATACGGCTAAGATAAGACTTGATCTTGTCAAAATACAGTGGATAACACTAGTATATAGAGAAATTACAACACAAATTAAGAAACTTTAGGCACAAAAAATAATACTAATAAAATTCTTTATATAATTTTCACATATATATTTTTATACATTTAGGGATAAATTACATCGTACAAGTCCTACCTAAAAAAAAGGCAATGGAGCAAACTAAAAAATGTAAAAAAAAAAAATTCAACACAAACATACAGAGTTCAAGATGAGAGGTTGGAAAATTTGGAAAAGAAATAAAAAAAATTAAAAATATGCAGCAAACGTTTGAATTAACACTGCAGGAAATAAATAAAAATGTGGAATTGATTCTCATCAACATTTCAAATATTGTGCCTCCACCCGAGAATGATGTTTCAACTTCTACAGCTGCGATGATGTGTCTCGTCCACCTAAATATGCATTTCCTCCACCTGAAAATGAATCTCAACCACCTGAAAATGTACCTCCACTTGATGTATCTCCTCTACTCGATGTAACTCCTCCACTAGCCTTCACTTCTCCAACCGTCGCACCCGAAATTTCCGAAATACGGCCAACGTTACCAGGTTCTTTTCCTAAATTTAACAGCTGCAACAATTATCTTTCTGAAGTTGAAGACAGAGTAGACATGTATCCTTCAACAATGGTTAATCGAGGTCGTTAAAAAATCAAACTTAACTGGAAAGAGAGGTTGCACCAGGCTTGATCCTGTTAAAATACAGTGGATTAAACATTACGTTTTATCACAATTTAACGCAACCGAAGAGACATGGAACACTAACATATATGATAAACAGCAACACAAATTAAGAAACTTCAGGCACAAAAAATAATAATATTTTCCAACAGATAGTCAAACTAAAAAACTTTTCCGTTTTCGACAAGGCCAGAAACAATGACTGTTTTTAAAAAATAAAGAACAAAACCCTATAAACTGTTTCTGTATCTGCACCTTCTCTGAAATTGTTAGCTAGTGATATAATTCGACAACAAACAAAGTAAAAAGCCCTGGCAAAATTCTCCACAATTTTCTATACATAACTTACCTTTCTTGCTATTGCCATAGTCGTTCTCTGATTTTTTTCAGTAGGTAATTTGATGAGCCACTAAACAATTTTAAAAAGTAAAAAAATTCAACCTATAAAAAATGTTATTCTTATCAAAGAGCCTAATTTACTTACTAGGCAGTTAAAATTTGCCACGTTGTTACTTATGTATAAAGATTCAGTTTTGTTGTACTGAGCTGAGCTAGGTTGTTTTTTATTTTAAAAACAGTGGATTTATGTGTAATAATAGTTATTGTATATACATATTGAATTAAAGTTTTAGTAACTAATAGTTCACATTGATGATAGTGAAATTTATTTACTATGAATTTTTCCTGGTTGCATAGCGTAGTAGCGTCTCAGTTTCCGAAATACGTTAGAAAAGGTTGAAAATGAGTATCGTTGGCGCTTATCACATGGTCTTGTTAAGCTAATTTGCAGAACAGAATTTAACAAAATATTCAGAAACTTCGAGCAACTTAGTTCCAACATTGCTATGTCTGATTTTTGGATACTATGATGGGGGGGATAGCGAATGATTCGTGTTGGTTAAATGTTTAAGAACATGGCACTTATTACACGTTCTTGTAATAGTATTTTACAAAATAAATTGCACCAAAAAAACGAACAACTTAGTTTCCAGTGTTCTCGTCCTATTTTATGACTCAATGCTGTTAGGCGCAAATGGAGAATGATTATTTCGTGCTGTTGGACGAGCCATTAGCCACATTCACGGCGCGCGCTTTTGAGGTATAGCCAAACTTGTGCGGGAAAAAAAATCTAGAAGTCGTGCGCTTCGGCAGTTCAGTTTGTAAACAAGTCGGTGTAAGTTGTATCAAAATGAAGTTTCATTGCAGTTCATCTTTGTGCTTTAACAATTATTTATCGAAGGATAAAGATGGAAATAAATTATAGTTTTATCGTTTACCTCGACAGCCTGATATTCAGAGAAAATATGAGAAGATGTTTAAAAGAACAGGAATGAATTTTAAAGATGGCGCAAGAAAAGGCACAGATGATTTACCAAATATAATTGTACCCGAACCTCAGCTAGCAAAATTGAAACTTCGCTATAGCAGAGCTAAGAAAAAACTGGATGCAGCTACCGAACCTTCAATTAAGATGAAGCTAGCTTATAAAAATTCAAAACAAAAGTTAAATGCTGCTTTAGAAATTTCCAAACATTCGCCTGTTAAAAAAACACAAGGAGAGTGCTTATCAGAAGTACAACACCAAGAATAAAAAGGAATTTAAACCGTCGTTTAAATTGCAAACGAAAACTGGCAAGTACAGAAGATCTCACTAAAGAAATCATTGAGGTTAATTGTACTGTTAGAGAAATGGAGGGTGAAATTGAAATTTTAAAAACACCCTTAAGTAAATTGAAGCAAAAAATAACTACACTTGAAACTGAGCATGCTGATATTAACAGAAATTTGCAAAGTTTACAACAAAAGCTGTTTACATACGAAAACATAAAACAATTTCCACAAAGGTTCAAATATTTGTGCGGCTTGGAAATAACAAAATTCAATCTTGTCATGGAAATTATACAACCTTATGTACATCTTGTACCTTATGGCGATTGCAAACCCAGTGCAAAAAATAAAACTGTTGACGTTGCCACACAATTCCTTACTGTTTTGGTAATTTGTCGCCATGGAATTGATATAAGATTCATATTATATTCTTGAAAAATCTGAGACAACAGTTCAGCGAATTTTTAATGCCTGGGTAATTTTCCTTGCTACGTTATTCAATCGTATCGACTTAAAACCTAGTCATGGTTATCTGTTACAAAAAATGCCAAAATCATTCATCGAAACTGGTCATGGTCTCACAGATATTGTTATTGATGCAACCGAATTCAAATTTCAGCATGCCTCAAATTTTGAATTAAACAGTTTAATGTTTTCAAATTACAAAAACACAGTCACTGGCAAAGCACTGATTGGCATTTCACCACATGGTATGGGCTTATTTTTCAGTGATATATACCCAGGATCAATTTCAGACTCAGAAATTACTGAGAAAACTGGTATTCTGGAATTTTTACAAGAAGAGCATGAGGTTATGTCGGACAAAGGCTTTTCAATTCAAGAACTATGTGCAAGTAAAGGTGTAACGCTTAACAGACCGAAACAAAAAGATAATCCTCAATTCAGTGAAGCAGAAATTCAAGACAATTTTAACATTGCTTCTACGCGTATACACGTTGAAAGATTTATTGGACGTGTCCGAGATTGAACTATATTGAACAATGTTTGGCCATTAAATAAAATGGATCTCCTTAGTTCTACTTGGATAATGCTTTGCCATATTGTAAATATAACAATGCATCCAATTGGCCCTAAAGAGTAGTGTGATTTGTTATCGTCATATTTCTTTAAACAGTGCGTAAAAAACGTATATGCATGATACTCTTTCCTAGTGGAGGTATTGTGTTATTCACGTTTGTTTTTGTATATATTTTGTTACTAAAGCATAATGTTTTTTTAAAGTCATATGGTATTAAAATCGTCTACCGAATGAATATCGAAATGAAAAAAAGTTAAAAAGTGTGGAGAGCTGGTCATGTGTTCTCTTTGAAATATATTTTATGCTAATTCCTGTATTACAACGCACGTGAAAGAATGTGCGAAAGTTTGTTGCCACTCTAAAGTCGGTGTACCACTCACGATGTTAGGAAATTAATTGAATTAGGAGAGATGATGCAGTTGGACTTGCTGCAAAATCGGACCAAAATAAAAAAGTGAATAGGCGAGCAGATAAAAAGTACCTGGTTAATAGCACCGTACGAACGAATATGAGAAGGCTAGGTCGTCTTTACACTCATTTTAAATCATTGAGAATTAATTCTATTCGTGGTAATGCTTTAGATATGTTTTTTCGCACAAACTGTGATAAATCGAAAAAGCTGCTTTATACTACTTAATCTCTGGAAGTGAAAAAAGTGCGGGGGATACCTTCTGTCAAAAGACAAAGACGATGTGGCTAAATCTTTCTCAGATTCTTTAGTGCTTTTAACAGAGGAAATTTTTGCAGATGCAACATGTGATCTCAACTTGAGGTGCAATGTGAAGAGTAAGAAGCCTGCTTAATTACCTATTGAAGCAGATATCACAAAGATAAGATATTATGTTATCAACACGATGGAAAGCTTTGAAAATGATGAATATAAGATTTGGGACACACGCATGCACACGTTTAACATTATTTAATGGTCGTCGAGGTGGTTAACCTGCCCGACTTTTGCTACGCGAATGGAAAGAAGCGGAAGAGGGAACTTGGCTGGATAACCAGAGGTATTCTGTGTCCGAGGAAGTGGAAAATTTGAAAATCACATACCAAACCGGGTCACAAAATAACAACTAAAATTCTACATTGTCACTTACAACTTTACTTCATAAATAATTTTATATCAATGAAGCTTTTTGATTGGTTGTTTCCCTCTCGTATAAGCGCCCACCTTAAAAGTGAAAATTTTATGGTATTGGTTATAAAAAAAAAGTCTATATTTAATTGTTATTTTTGTAGATGGTATAACTGTGAGGTTCTGTAATAAGAAAACATTGCTCATCTTGATATAAAGCCTGACAATATCACCATCAACGAGGAGCTTTCCATAAAACTCATAGCCTTTGGCTTGTCCAGCCTGAATGCCTCTAACATTCAAAGAGGAATGCTTGGAACACCTGGATATATGCCACCAGAAGTGTCGGTTGATGAAAGGGAACAATCTTGTAGAATTTTCTAAAATTGCATTTAGTATAAAGATAATTCAGAATGTAATAAATTAATGACGAGGTGACAGAACAGCAAACTGTATTGATAATACTTGTCTTAAGACATGTGGTTGTTGCTATTGCGGCCAAAATGCAGATTTAGAATGAATTTAATGATTTAATTAATATTGGTCCAAATTTAAGGGCAAAAATTGATAACCATAAATCCCATTTTTCTAAATATCACAATAGTAGATCTCAAAATACTATGTTTATTTCTCCTACTGATTCAACTGAAGTTAATAAGCCAATATATCTAAACTAAACCATAACAAACAGATTTCCAATTTCAATAATTAAACTTTTTAGAGTTGATATATCCGATACACTCGCACATACACATCATTTGTAAAAGGAGTATTTTCATATAAACTTAAAATGGCTATAGTTACACCATTACGTAAAGCAAATTCTAAACTTCCAGTTAACAACTACAGGCCTATATATATCCTACCTTCTTGCAGCAAAATGTTTGAACAATTAATGCATCTTCGTTTAACAAAATATCTTTTAGAGCACAGAATTATTTTTAAATATCAATTTAATTTTCAGTCAGGTAAATCCACTTCCATGGCAACCTTGATTATAGTTTCAAAAGTTGTACAATCAATTAAAAAGAAAAAAAATGGTTGCTGTGTGTTCTTAGACTAAAGCTTTCGTTACTGTTAGCCATGACATTTTATTACAAAAGTTAAAAAATGGTTGTCTTTTGTACATTAACAACATACATACATCATCTAATATTCTGGAATTTCATTTATTTGCAGACGACACTAGTTTATTTTTCCCTCATGAAGACTCGAAGCACCTTGAGCAAACATTAAACAATGAACTAGTAAATGTCTCGGACTGGCTTAAAGCTAATAAACTAACATTGAATATTTCTAAATCAAACTGCATAATATTTCATCCACCTCAAAAGAAAATAGACAATATTTCACAGTGAATGCGACATTTTGTCCCAAAAAAATTACTGCATGTAATTTATATCTCATTTTTTCGGTCACATATCACTTACAGCATTGACAGTTATGTAAGTAGTCAAGAAACTAAGTTAGAACCAGTAAAGGTAATCATCTCCTTTATTTAAAATAACAAGAGGATAAAGAGTTATTACTTGTGCGTACTATAAACAACGACGGACCAGTTTATTTACAGCTTGATATTTTGAACATGTTGGAGTACGGTGGTACGGACGCTAAGACTATCAAAAATGCAATGGATGTTGTATTCGATGAGGAACGTGGCAAAGTCTCAATAACATCCAAGGACTATCAGAAAAAAATGATAGGTGCAACAGCGGATAGTGCAAGTGTCAACATGGGGGCACATAAAGATATCCTAAACCAGATGACTGAATCTTGTCAGTGTATTTTAAAAATTAATTGCGTAAATTACCGCATCGAGTTAGCAGCTAAGAGTGTGGTCACAGATTCGGTTTTTGAAGAAGAAGAGCAATTTTACTTTTTTATAACTGAAGACCCATCCTAACCAATGAAGAACACACACTCTTCAGTCACCAAAACCTAAAAGCCTTCACGATCTATGGTCTTTCCCACCGTCAGTGGTCTTTCCCACAGTCACCAGTCTTTCCCAGTGTCAACCAGTCTTTCCTGGCAGTCAACTGGATCTGTGTAAGAAACAGGAAAAAGAGAATAGGAGTAACTACATCGCAATGCAGATAAAACTAGTCTTTTAAGACGGAAAGTTTAATGAAAAAAAAGGAGGTTTCTCTCCAAAGAATAAGAAGCTGCTGGAGAACTTCTGCATTCTCCCCTTTACAGGGATAATCCTGTAAAGGGGAGAATAATAATTTGACTGTACCGAAACAAACACCTATGTATGTGGAAACACGAGGATTGGTGAAATTCACTCATGCTTGGGATCTGGTGCGGGCCCTTGAGTAAGCATCCCCTGCCTCCTGCAAGACACCAGCCACATTCATTGACACCGTCCGCCAAAACCAATAACTTTTGTTAAACTTTGGAAAAAGAAAAGTCGACAGCTGCAAATCGTATCGTTGTTGCTTTTACCTACTGACACTGAGCCCAGGGCTAAGAGAGGTAGACTTGGAACCCAGCCCTTAGAGAGGTTGTGACAAAGAATAAAAAGCAGCAAACCTGGAAACAGAAAAGCTTTCTGACCTTAGACATGAACACTTGAGAAATCGTATCGTAATGCTTGGGCTGACCAAGAAACCGCCCCTGGTTCAGAAGGAAGTTCAAAATGAACTTTTTCCAAGTTTCTACCAAATGGGTAAGTATAGAATCGTGTCTAAGGTTTTTCTTCCCTGGGAAAGAGCAGTTTTACAAGCACCAAGAATGTGAGCAGAAGTGCAAATTTCTTTGTGACATAGGAAACAATATGCTTCTGTATTTATTTTCCACCTCGTAAGTGGATTGCAGGCAGAAAGATAAGAGATTAGGAGTAGTTGCTAGGATGTTCGTCCATTGAAGATCAAACTTTACGTAGTTCTCCCATCTTGTCCATTGGCCCTACACTTGAAGTTGCAGTGCCTTTTGTTTAATCCAAAGAAATTAACGTGCAGAGTACTATCTTCCTGCCCATGCAAAAACAAACAAGGATCGCTTTTTTGTTAGCAACTCCTTATTTGTTGCTATGGCTATAATGTTTTGTTTATACCATTTTCTAATGAAAACGTGAAAAATATTGGACTTAGAAGAGCAATTTTCAGTCAATTTTGTGGCGAATTTAGCTGTATGTGGTGTCAGGTAGCTACATCTTTTGTTTAGCTAAATTCTAGCGTTTATCTTATAGCAAAAGCCTAGTAAACTAAACTCATCATTTTTCCTTTTTTGAGGAGAGATATGTATCCTTTCCACTTATAACTACTGTACACAAAATTTATTACATTCCGTTAGCAAAAATTTGTATAATGTTGACATTTTAAGTAGGCACTAAGCTAAAAATTTTCGTTAAGTTTTTTAAAGTCTTTTATACCGAACGGAATCATTTGTTTTTGTTAGTTTTTTATAAACTTTTTACTGATTTTATTTTTCAAATTAACTTTAGTTATCAAAAAGTTTATTCACCTCACATGGCAATTAAAAAAGCTTGTTATGATTTTAAAATATTCTGATTGGTACAAATTCTCGAAAAATCAAGCTGATTGGTTTCAAAAACAATGTCATAGCAGATCAACCGTGACTAATGTAATAAATGTGCCTGTTCTTCGATCGCTGATTTCGCATTTATGTATAAAAAATGCTGCAAACACTTCCAGCATTAAGAAATTTATTTTATACTTTTTAGGTACAGCAACAAGAAATATGCTGAAGAAACTCAACTCTGCCGATTCATCAAACTGTTCAAGAATATTTTTTAGGAGGAAGTTGTATTCTTAAGACTTAAATAAAACTAAACGATATGGCTTGATATTTTCCCTTCTGTCACGACCTTGTTGAGTAAAACAACTAGAATAGCGTAAGTAAAACTCGCTTTAGTAGCCAAGCTTTTGAAGCAATGGCGTAGAACACGACAAGACCCCCAGCATTGCTTTTTGTTTTTTTATATTCGACGCTCTGACATAGTAAAAAAATGGCTAGATCCGCGCCTGTGATTAATACGCTGGCTGAATCATCGTAAAATTTTACTGCAGCCATCAAAATACGCCATCTATGTTCCGTGATTTTTCGTAAAGGGTTTATCAATTGTTATTGTTTACTTTATATTATGGAGAATTACGCCAACTTTGTTCGCGTAATTAGTAGTTATTGTATTAACAAGATAGCTGTACAGCTATGAAGCTGTGGAACCAATGTTAAAACGGAGCTGGTTTTTTTTTGTTCCTCTAGGATACACAAAGCCTATTTCTAATCATCGACGTATCGCAAGCCAATAAAAAACTTAAGCCCGCTTGCCTAGCATTTGCAACATGTGATGCTAGACTAATTACTAAATATCGTTTTTTAAACCTTTTCACAAACGCAAGACTGAAATATAATGAAATAAAGTTACATCATTTTTTGAGTAAATAAGGTTTCTAATAAAAGTTGTACCAGTAAAAGCATGTTTTAATAAAACAAAATCCCTGCATAGGAGCTAGTTTATGTCAATAAAGTATATGCAGCATCAAGAAAACACTTTAAAGCATGGAAGATAAGAAATTCATTAAATCAACAAAAGGTTAGCATTGCAATTTAGGTTGACCATATAGTCCAGTTAAACCATTTCGCACAACCAGTGTGGAGTGCTTCCAGTAAAACGGAGGTCTGTTATAGCAAAAACTGTCAGACGACATATTTTATTTCAATTAATCTGTTTCCCTATAAAGGTATAATGTTAAACAATGACCGGTCAAGCAGTCAATACAACCACATTGACCATCAGGATACAGGTATATGTGTTACTTTTAGAAATGCCGTTTCAAAAAAAAAACACCCATGTAACTTCAGATCAAATAAAATAATAAACAGGCTACAGTCTGTCGTAGACCATGCCAATTAATTACCTCTCACAGACAAGATTGAATATACATATACTGTACACGCTGTTTTTTTTTATAAGAAACCAGTTTTGGCTACTGAGGCTCAAGTTTCTTATTTTTTTCTGATTTTGAGGCTAAAAGTTTCTTAACAGTTTCTTAATTTTGACGACATGGTAGTAGATGAGCTTACCAACGATGGAAACATTTTTGACCTATTTCTTTAAAGTTCAAATGATTCTGTTTGCACATAAGTGATATATACTAGTGCTGTGTTAGTAGTATGAGTATTACTTTCTGATAATTCATATCGCTTTTGGAAATGAAGGGTTGTTTCTTTCTTAATATATAGTTCTAGTTTTGTCTACTATTTGATCAATTAAAAAAAGTGCTAAGAGCTCACCACAAAAAACAGGCTCATTTGAGCTTACATTGAAAATACTTTATTCATAGCATAACTAATAAAAAATGAGCTTTTGGTGCTTGTTTTACAGAGGAAAAATTAAACAGGCTGGCAAAATTGTAGAACCCCTCCTGTTTAGTCACTGAGCAGCAAGCTTAATAATATACGTATTTTATTCAAACTGGTAGCCGAATTGTCATTTTGTGCTGAGGACGCCCGAAAAAGGGATGGCAAGTCTAAAAATATCTGAGCCATCCCTTGTTTCATGGGTTCAAGGCTAGTCCAATAGACCGCCCTTTCAGACCTGGTCTGCAGAAAATTTCTACAAATCTGAGCAATTTCAGACTAGTTTCATATATTCCCAAGATCTTTTGTGCAAATCAACAGGCAAAATAAACATGCAATAAGCCGTAGACCAACCAGCCTATTACAATTTTTGCATGCAGATTAATTTACAACATACATCAGTAAAAAAATGCTACTAGCCTAGCAATTTTTTTAATCATAACTTAACCAGTCGGGAAGAACTGATAATTAGCCTGTAAAGGACAGTTAGCCATTACAGGAAATTATACGGTACACAGTAAAATTAGCTGCTTATGTGGCTAATTATACGGTAGAGATCTTATTTCTTCAATTTCTACGCTTTTCTTCGATATCGATCTGACAATAGTCATGTACCTAGTTTCATAGCATGTTATGCTCCAATAAAAAACAAAAAAAAAACAAGAAACGACTGTGCATTAAATATATTCATTTTCAAACGAATACCGGCTAATTAACCATATAAATACGGACTTTCCTGGTACTGCATGGCCTCTGTTCCATATTTATAGTGTATATATATTATATAATTAGCTGATTCAATTTATGAATGCTCTTGAAACAACAACGCTGAGTTTATGGAAAAACATTGAAAAGACGTAGTCAGGCATGAAAAATATGAGGAAGGCATACCCTACAATATCGACATATTGAAGAAAATTGTGGAAATTTAGGCAAAAAAGATCTCCACCGTCGACTAACTATCCTGTTACAGGCTAATTATCAGTTCTCCCTGACTGTTAATTTTCTTCTTCTATATATATAGTCTGCATTTTATTATCTGTCGATTTTTCAGATTTTATACACGAGCGTGGAAATCCTGTCAAAACGTAAACATTGAAACTCCATTGAAACTTTATACCACTGGGATAAAATATTTTATTCTCTTGCTGTGAAGCTAACACTATAAACAAGCAGAGTATTGCAGCTAAAATTTGCAGGGTTATTATTACAAGATTTATAGCTATATGCCTCCTTACTTTTGTGGCTAGCTTCAGGTTGGTAAAAGATAACACAAGAAGTAATAACAATGGATAGCACAAAATGCACTTATACCAAACTAAATGAAAAACTTTGGAGAAAAGCACAAAATAGCTAGCTAGCTGTCCGTCTATTGCTATCTACTGACACTGACCACGTTAGCTGGCCTGCTATATATATACGCCAGTTATAGCCAAGATAATAAAAATGATTTTACTAAGATTTACATGGATGTGATGGTATCTTTATTAGCATATAGAAGCATAGAAAACATACGAAGTATTTACAAGACAAAAAGAGATCTTTCCAAACCTGAGCTATGCAACTTTTTAAAATCGCAGATTAAACGTCAATTTTACTAACCACGTCCGAGATACACATATCTTCACTTAAATCTCAGAAGATCAGGATTTTGTTCGAGCTTTCAGCCAAACTAGAAGCTGTGTGTTCCACAGCTAATTAAGTAAATTCCGCAAATAATAGGTGGCGTATTATTGCAGGATAGTGTATTTCTCTATATTATTGAAGGTTGTTCTTGTAGCGTATTTCTCTGTATTTAACAATACGATATGGTGAGCGGATGTAAAATCCAATGCGACTACGATGAATGAAGTGTGAACCCGCCTTGAGACTAATAGTACTGCTGGGTCTTTTATTAGAATCGTAAATTTGTTGACGATACACATAATCGTGTAGCAAAACCTTTGCAAATTTATTATACTGACTAGTCGATTAGGCCCGTGGAAAAATCCACTTAGGCAGAAAAACAATTGAAAAGTTCTGTCATTTGAATTTTGATGACATCAGCAAATATTTCAGTATATTGAATATGCCTTTTACTAAAAAAAATAATCTGGAAATGCATAAAAAGAAAGTATATAAGTCATAATTTAACAAAAAAGTTCTTAAAATCTAACACAAAATATCCAATGTCAAATCGCATGAAATCCTCCCAACAAAACTTCAGACAAAATATGAAAAACAACGGCGCGCAAGGTGTAAAATCTAGTTAGTAGAAAGTTACAACATTGACAGTCACAACCCAGACAGTTACGACAGCAATAATAATAATGTCAGAAATAACACATCTCAAATATGTATACATCTTATTATGTGATTATGTTGAAAACCTTCAATATTTTAATCTGAAATGTCGAAAAGAAAGGCTTGCAACAGTAAGCACAGATCTATGAAATAAGTTCTTTATGCATTTTAAACATTGTCTTTTCCCTAAATGCTTATACAACAATACAACCTGAACAATATCAAAAAGCCAAACTTAAACAAACACAAAACACCAAAAAACAAAAAGTTAAACTTTGAAAAATCATTTATTCGGTTGCATACCATCCTCTCCCGCAAAAATATGCACAAAATGTAAAAATTAACCGGTTAACAAAACAATTTTTTTGTCTAATGATCCGTACTGACTTTACCAAACATTTTAAACTGAAATGTCGAAAAAGCAATCAGCAAGGAGTAAATTTCAAATCAACAAAAATCATTATTTTGAAAAATTGTATATATATATATGGTCCTTCCTCACAAAAGTTTACAATAATGTAGAACACAAAGGTTTATGAGGAGCAAATCAAAATATGAACAAAAATCAGTTCAATTGGCATGTTCTATATTGTCTTCACCCATAAAATCTTCCACAAAATTGATATGAAACCCATCAAATTCAACTCAGAAAAAGCAGTCATTTAAGTGCATACAAAAATACAACTTGGAAAGTGTAGAATATCAAATTATTATTTTTAGTATATATACTTGCATATGGTCCTCCCTCACAACAGTTAAACAGTTTCAGTCTGAACATACAGTAATTTTTTATCATCACCAAATATTTATTCCCGTAATTACATTACTTACAGTTAGTTTAAAATTTAAAAAAAGTTTATAAAACAAAATATAAAAAAAATCAAACTTACACAACAGCTCACAGTCTAATTGTACAAAAATTTGTTCTTTCAGTATTTTGCATGTGGTCTTTTTCCACAAAAGTTTACACAGCATTTAAAAAACAGCAGTTTGCAACACAAACAATATAAACGTCAACCATACTATTCTCTGCTGAGAAATTTTAACCACAAATGTAAAAAACCCAGGTAAATTTCCCCAAAAATGTCAACAACCTTTGTAAAAATATCAACCACCACCCTTATAAAAATATATAACCTTGTAATTTACATGCAAGCTCACAGAAGTTTAACATTAAAAAAACTCCAATTAACGCACACACTTTAGTTTTACAAAATCATTCCTCTTAAAGTAAAATTTGCAGAAAACGTGAGAAAAATTATTCCTCACACTACCCTAAAAGTTCAATAAGTCTTTGAAAGATTTTGTGGCTTGTTACATCATAATTCGTGCTCAAATAAGATCCCTAAGTTTGACTACTAAGGTGGATATAAAGAGCTAAAAGAGGAATAACATCAGTTAGCTAGCTAGGTTTAGATACGGAGCTTGAAGGTAACATTAGATAAGACAGATACCCAGTTAAATATAGTTAAACTGGGAAGACGCATATAGCCAGCTAGCTATTTATGCTTAGTAAAACACATATAAAGAGAAACAATAGCAATATAAAAATTATGACATTTGCAGTAAGTTCAACAAACCAAAAGTTTCGCTAGCACATTTGTTTGATAGCCAGTTAACAGCTTTATGTAGCATTTTGAATTTTAGGACAAATACATTAGTTACGCACCAGGGGAAACATTAATTATGCAAAAAAGTGTAAAAAAATATGCTAGATTTTTTATAAAAAAAGCGGTAAAATATAAAATATAAAGAATTTGAAGCTTTTAAGTGACTTTTTCCTGGCAAATGCGAGTCTGCCTGACACGTAACTCTAGCGACATAAAAACATAACGTCTAAAAATATCTAAAAAGTTCTTACTATTTGTGAATCCAAATCTACTTTAAACCAAAGCTTTCATTTTCTACTTCTAACTTTTCTTTACTACTTCTAGCTCCACTCTTCACTTTCGAAGTAACTTCTTGTGGCTTCTAACTTTACTTTTGTACTTCTATGTTCACATAAAATATATATAAAAAAGAATAGAGTGTAAAACCAATTGGCAAATTTTTTAGGCTAATTAGTCAAATTAGAAATGCAAAAACAACAACAATCAATTTAACAGTTCGTTTTATGTCAATTTTTGCACTAAATTTGCAACACAAAATACAAATTCTAAATAATTCCTATGGTTTTCCTCAAAAGTTTAATCAAAATATAAAAGATGAGAGGTGAACGACAAAATCAAAGTTTGCAGAATCTAATTATTTTGGTATATATATGTCTATTGATATATGCCCTTTATAACAATATTTCAATCCAAAATGTGAAAAAGAAAAACAGTTTGCAACAAAATCAGTTATTCTGATGATATTGCATACACTTTTTCTCCACAAAAGTGTAAAAAAAGAATGGTTGTAGGAAATACTTCTGATTCAACAAAAATCAGTATTTGCATCTTGTACTCATTAAATATTACCCAAAATTTCAAAAAACTGCGATTTGGAACGCATCAAATTTATAAATAGAGAGGGATCAGTCATTTCGGTATGTTGTACAGAGTCCTGCCCGGTAAGAATTTATACAAAATATAAAAAAAAAAACAAGTTTTTTCGGTGTTGTACTCCTTGACATTTTAATTAAGACAAAATGTCATAAACAAAAACATTTTAGTCAGAACATCTAGAACAACAAAAATCACTACACAAAATGTGAAAAATACATTATTTGCATACACAAAATGTGAAAAATACATTATTTGCTTAAAAACAGTCCTGAAACTCATCTTAAATATTATGTAATACTTTTTTAAAAGTTGTTGTGGCTTGTTAATTTAAGCTTAAAATGTCAAGTGAAATAAGTTACAGTCACATTATTAGCAAAGACCACTAAGATAACACTACGGTAGCTAACTTACATGTAAAAAGCAACATAAAATTGAAGCTAACATAAGCTAGCTACAGCAGCTAATAGCTGGTCAGTTGAATATAAACTGGAGACTTAGTTAGGTATAAAGAACATGGCTACATAATTATAAATTCTGAGCTAGGTAGCTATTAGGTTGTTGTTGTTGTGGTTGGCTTTATGATGCTAGCTAACAAACATGTCTCGCATCAATAATATCATCAAAACTGAAAAAACATAAACAAACCTTACAGAAACCTTTCTATACTTCATTTATATACCATGCCCCTTTTTAAATGCTTTTGTAAAGATGTATTTTGAAGGAAAGAGTAGAAAATGCTTAAAAAGAACAGCCATCTTTTTTGCAAACACAATTTCCGTTACTTTGTGCTAGAACTTCATTTAACAAACCACACAAAACTCGCGGCTTTTCACGACAAAGAAGACATATACTTTACGGCAACATCCAAGATTTTTTTCGGCAACATCAAAGGAAAATGACGATATCCACTTTGCAAAAGTCACAGACAGACAGACGGAACTGGCTTATTATTATAGAGATAGTCAATAAGGCCCGTGGAAAAATCCACTTAGGCAAAAGGCCAATGAAAAATAGGTTGCTTTAGATGTTTTGCTGACGTCAGTAGTGCATATAAAAAAAATGTTCTTAAAATCTTACATCAAATGTCAAATCGCATTAAATCCTCCACACAAATCTTACATAAAATAAAAAAGAACAGCTTGCAAGGTGTAAAATATAGTTGATAAAAAGTTACAACAACGACACTCACAACATCGACAATCACAACACCAATACTCACAAAACCGACAGTAAGAACACCGACAGTTACAACACCGACAGTCACAACACGGATAATAACAATCTCAGAAATAACGCATCTCAAATATGCACATCTTATAAGTGATTATGTTGAAAACCCTCAGTATTTTATTCTGAAATGTCAAAAAGGAGGCCTGCAAGAGTTAGCACAAATCAACCAATATAAGTTATTTTACACATAACATCAAATTTAAATCTAGAAAAATCAGTCATTTCGGTTGGATACCATCCTCTCCCACAAAAATTTACACAAAATGTAAAAATCAACCAGTTAAGAACACAAAAATTTTCCTTTTTAGTTCCGTTATGCCCTTTACCAACAATTTTAAACCTAAATGTCAAAAAATCAATGAGCAAAGAATAAACTTGAATCAACAAAGATCATTATTTTGGAAACATTGTATACGGTTCGTAAACAAAAGTTTACACAAAATGTAAAACAGATCGGTTTTTGAGAAACACATCTAAATCAACAAAAATAAGTTCATTCAGCATGTTGTATATTGCCATTACCCATTAATCTTCTACAAAAAGGTTATGAAACACATCAAAATTTAAAAAAAACAGTGATTTCAGTGCATACAATCCTCGCGTTTAGATTACAAAATATAAAAAACAAAAACAGTTTCAGTTTCAGTCAGAACATTAAGTATATAATTTTTTTATCATCAGCAAACATTTATCCCTACAAAATTTTGTAAGATTCTCAAGAAAAACAAAAACGTGAAACCATGGAATTTTCTTCCAGCAAAAATTACATCACATACAGTTAGTTCTCCCAAACAATAGTTTATAATATGAAATATAAAGACAAAGTTGTTTATATAGTCTGAAGATGTACTTAGTGTACAAAAAGCTTAACAAATAAATACTTTTTAACTTTCAAACTCGTTTTATTTTTTCTTAATTAGTAAAATATGGCTGTTATTTTTACCGATAAAGACAGCAGCTTTACAACAGCTTACAGTGAAGTCTGATTCTACAAAGATTTGTTCTTTCAGTATATTGCATGTGGTCTATTTCCACAAAAGTTTACACAAGATTTCAAAAAACAGCATTTTGCAACACGAACAATATGAACTGACAACCATACCATCCTCTCATAAATTTTTTTAACCCAAAGTCATAAACCCACGTATATATATAAATTTCCAATCAAATGTCAAAAACCCCTGACAAAAGTTTAACAGGATGAGGAAACAAAACAATAAAAAATAAATTAACACACACACTTTAAATTCTATAAAATTCGTTCCACTTGTCATATTGTGGTCCCCTTGTAAAGTTTACAGGAAATGTGAAAATATTATTCTCTATGGGCATAAAAATATGTCACAGTATCCTAAAAGTTCAAGAAAGATTTTGTAGCTAGCTTGTTACATGATAATTCGTGTTCAAAAAAGAAAAGAAGTTTGACTACTAAGGTAGCTATAAATACCTAAAAAAAGAGGAATAACAACAAAACTCATAGATTAGAGCTAGCTATGGGATGGAGCCTTGAAGCCAACATTAGCTAGCTAGCTAACAAAACAGTACCTAAGACACTCAGTTAAATATACTTAAGCTGGGGAGACTTAGCTAAGTCATAGCTAGCTATTTATGCTTAGTAAAACATATATAAAGGAAAACAATAGCAATGTAAAAATTATGACATTTGCAGTTAGTTCAACAAACCAAAACTTTCTATTTCGCTGGCACATTTGTTTGGTAGCCAGCTAACAGCTTTATGCAGCATTTTGAATTTTAGGAGAAATACATTAGTTACGCACCAGGGGATACATTAATTATGCAAAAAAAGCAAACGAATGCTAGCTTTTTTATAAAAAACGCGGTAAAACATAAAACTTAAAGAATTTGAAGCTTTTAATTGACTTTTTCCTGGCAAATGCGAGTCTGCCTGACACGTAACTCTAGCGACATAAAAACATAACGTCTAAAAATATCAAAGTTCTTACTATATGTGAATCCAAATCGACTTTAAACCCAAGCTTTTATTTTCCACTTCTAACTTTTCTTTACTACTTCTAGCTGCAGTCTTCACTTTCGAAGCAACTTCTCGTGGCTTCTAATTTTACTTTTGTACTTCTACTTCTCCACTTTGACTTTTCTTGCTTTTAATATCTGCACTTTTTTGTGACTAAGAGATCGTCGAAAATAAGACATTTTTTAACCGCTTCTTCAGTTCGCCTTTTGTGTCGAGAACTTTGTTGAGAAATTTTTATGTTTGTTTGTTTTTACGCTAACGGAACTTTTTATTCGATTGTAGTCCCGTTCGAAAGTATGTATTTCAGCGAATCATACTGCTTATTTTCTATCACGTGGTTTCTAACGGTTGCGAGACAAATGTAAACAAAACAAAAAAACTCGAAAAATTCGCGCATTCGGGTGGTAAAAAATATCGTGTTTGCAAAAGTGACAGACAGACACACGGAACTGGCTTATTATTATAAGAGATTACTGATTACTGATTATTCCAAATTCCCTTGTGTGGGTGTCATAAAGACTAAACTGCAAAGTTCACACATAATAGTAATCAGTTAGGCTCAACCCGTGTTCGAGGGATCCCTCAATTGAGCGATGATACCCCGCAAATGAGGGATTTTGGCGTTTTTTCTGTTTGCGCGCCACAGAAGACAAGCCCGCGCCCCAAAACAAGTTTATTTCGTCATGTTCCTCAAAATATCAACTTTCTATCCAGTGCGAAGTGGACGTTAACCAGTGCGATCAGGCGGAAACGACTTCCCCCTTGGTTGATATTTTTAAAAATCATAGCCTCCTCGCAGTATATTTTCTTTCTTTTAGCCAAAATGAAAGTGAAGGTGATTGAGAGCACTATCAAAGGTTATCATGTACATCGAATACGACCAGATCAAGACATAGATATGTTAGTGAAGCCAGTAGAGAACGAGTACGACAAGTATGCTATGGGTGTGTGGATGCCTAACTTGAGTGCCATTCCCGTTTCGTTACACGAATCGATAACAAGACCAGCAAAGAGGGGTTCTTCTACACAAAAAGTTAAGGACATAGCAGGCTTGCTCGTTGGACAGCTGCCTGCGAATTTGGGGAAGGTGTTTCACGATTTGCTTCCCTATACGAAGAGCATTACATGGTAAGTATACACATCTGCTCTCTACATTTGTTCGTAGATATATGTGAACTTTTTGTTTTATTTTTTAGCAAATCAGTGGGTGATCCCATACCAAGCAAGAAGCCTCCACCGGATCAGAAATTTGAAAAGAGTGAATGTGGTGGATATGATCGACGTGGTGGAGGTGTCATAATACCCAGTATCTACGTTGTCAGGGAGCTTCATAACTTTACCAAAAACTATGATGGGTGTACAGAGAGAGTTATTGTAGAAAACACAAGTGATTCTTGTCCATTTTGAACTTATTTATCATATGTATTTATGTACATTCATGTTATGTTCATTTTGAAAAGATGCAAATTATATACATTGAGTATGTCATGCTTTGATGCATGCTTAATAAATATATAATGCTTATAACAATTCCATGTCTCTTTCATTCTATCGAATATATATTTTGGATTGTCATTACAGTAATTGTCCTCTGAACCTGTGTTCAAACTAGTGTATTCTATCTATTTGAAGTCATACCATACTCACATTTTAGAGCTAAAAATATGTCTGATGTAGAAGATATTGAGGTATATGATGAGAATGATAACAAAGTAAATTTAGAGGCTAATAAAAAAAAGAAGTATGTCGCAGCTAAAAAAAGAGGTTAGGAAGACAAATTGGATTCTGTAACCAATTTATATTGTTTATTTAACATTGTCCTCTATGAACTTTTAGGTACAAAGTATCTGGAGTCTGGAAAAGCACGTGCGAATGCCCGATATAATCACAGCAAAGGGTTTCAGCGGAAGATGAAGGAATTGAAGACAGTCACTGGTGACGATGTTTTGGTTGAAATACGCCATAATGTAACCCCTCCTGTTACACGCCGATGGTCAACGAACCAAGAAATGTTCAGTCGTTGCAATTCAAATTCATCAAGCACAACAATAACTTCACCATCTTTCGCTATTACTTCTCCCTGTTCAAGTGTTGCTAATATGGATCCTACATCAGCTCCGACCACAAGTACTCCATCATCCAGAAGAAAAAAAAAGAATGACCCGAAAAAAATGAACAGAGATGTATGCCAGAAATGCCTCACTATATATGGTAGTCGAACCGATAATGAGTATAACTCATTGTGGGTTAATTGTGCCAAACGTAAGTGTGACTACTGGGTTCATGCATACTGCATTGGTTTAGTCATTAATGAAAAAGACGAAGAAAAGTTTGACAGCACTGTGAAATATTACTGTCCACCACACAACCCGATGTCTTTACCAAGACCAAAATCTTTACTAAAAAAGAGATTATAAACCCTTAGAAAACAACATAAACAGTTATAAAATTTTGTTGTATATTTTGTCTAGTTTTCATGCAAGATACATTTGTATTTATTCACTGTCTTCATCCGAATCATACTGCACCAACAATCTTATGTTTTGCAATGGTGTAGCTGACGCAGCTTCTGTCCAGTATTCTTTCATCTTTTCTTCCACGGTTACTGTTATATCATCCAACTCGAATGGTATTGGTTCAGAGAAAATATTTTTGATTACACCTTCTTCTTCTTTGTTGGTAAGCATATCGGATGATCTCAGAACTGCTCTCCATCTTATTATTTCATTGTAAACATCTGCATCCTTACACTCGCTTTTATCACCCGTTTCCAAAATTTTTGATGCATTTTCAAGTACAGCATCGATTTTATCCAATCCTCTGGATATTTTCCTCCATGTGCCGTTTGAGACAACGCCCTTGGGTGCAACCATTTTGTGTTTTTTGATAGTGTTTTCGAGACAGAAATCTCCACCCTGGTAATTCAATTCAAAAACTTGATCGGTTGTAGCAGCTATTCACTTCCATGAAATCTGTTATTTCTTGTGGATACAACGCTCTCAGATACAGATCTCTATATTCTACTTCGTGGTAGATTGGGTGATTGAACCCGTAAAAGAACGGTAAAAACTTCATTCGACCAGCATCAATCATATCCCAGTTATTTCTTCTAACGCCAGATTTTTGAACATAAATAGCGAGTGCGAAATTGAATATTAGTTGATAAATAAGACGGAAGGTTTCGTTGTTGATACTGTTACACCATTCCAGAAATCGATTGGCATTGATCTCATTTCCACGATTCTCGATTACAAATAATGAACACATTTCCATTGCTGTTCCTTCTAATAACACACGTAGAGTGTCATATGCCTTGTGAGTATCCTTTGCTTTAACAAAATATTTGTACGCTTTGTCAGTGGAGAATCCCAGAACTTCTTTCCCAAGTGGTTCTAAAAGAATGTGATCTGCTACTTTGAATAAACACTTGAGTTGATTCATATGTAAATGACCAAGACCAGTCGCCACAGTTACCCAATCATAGCTCGGATTATCTTGTATTATTCTGCTCGTCAAACAATACGGCGGTCCATCACAGCCCAGTACAGCCCATTTACGATCGTCGTCAATCAGTCGAGGTTTCATTTCATCCAGTATAGCTTTGCAGTTTGTGTAACTATTTGGGTTTAACATGATTGGTTCACCTACTGTCACTTTCACATCATTTTTAATGACACTTGCTCCATAGCTTTTGGTTTTCGCAGTGGCAGCTTGATGCGGAGTGGGGAATACAGGATTTTCAGACGGTTTTTTAACAACCTGGCTTCCGCATTTGTCACATTTTCTTTTCAATGAGCTGTAGGTTTGGTCACAAAGGGGGATGAACATTGTCTGGCATCACCTTTATTAATATCAATGATCTTTTGAACGTCGTCATTTTCATTCAACACAAGTTCCAAAATGTGTTCCACAAAGCGAGAGCGATAAATTCTAAAATATTGGTTACTTTTATTACGTATAGAATCCATCGCTTTTTTGAACCTCAATGTCAGAGGGTTTGTTTTTATCACGCCAAAACCCAGGTTTCAATTCTTCCTTACTTTCGATATTACTATTGCCGGGTGCGAAGTGTAATGTGGCTGTTGTAATGTCAGCTGTTTCTCTGTTTCCGGTTGCAGTGATTTGGTAATGTTTGATGACGTATTTTCCCATATTGTCGAAAAAGGTAATCACGTCCCCAGAAGGACACTGTATTGGATTCTCACCACGTTCATTTATCCATGTTTTATAGGTAGTGTAAGATGCACCAGGTGTTACCTTGCCATTCATGTTTGTTACAGTTTTGGAGCCGGAAGTAAAACTTTGTACTAAGTTTTGCATAAAACAATGAGGAAGCACAAGATTGAGATTTCTCAGGAAATATACCATTTCAATCGTTACAGCTATAGCAAATAGGAAACTGTTTTTTGTTTGTTCCTCAAATTTGATGTTTGCAGCACCACAAATGAATGCAACCAGTAAAGAATCTCGATTCTTTATGTAATCTTTTGAATCAATTGACGCAAGGTAATCAGGATTCTTATAGTTTCCTTGAAGTGTGTTTCCATCAGCGTAAATATTTTTTTCCACAAATTTCGAAGCAATAAGATTTAGCAAAGTTCCAAGTTTAGCGCGATTTATCGAATTGATAGAAACTTCGTCGAGTTCATTTAGCAATGAGGTTGTATCGTCCATTAGTTTTTCCAATCTATGACATAAAAACATCAGGTTTTGTAACATGCTAACATACACAATGAATGCAAATAACGTGTAAATTTTGATACCTGGCAGCATTAATAGTCGTAGCATTATCAGCTGCACCAGTTTCCATTTGGACACCCTGTATATTGTTATCATCCGTACTCAAATCTTCTTCCTCATCTGAACTTGAATGTTCTCTGTCGTAATATCTATACAAAACAAATAGATGAAATAACAAATACCTTCAGTGTAAATTCATTTAATTGAAAAGTTTTCAACAAGAGAAAAAACTCCTGGCTAACCTGTTTTTGAAATGGTTATAACATGCTGTGCATAACGTATTTCCACGTTCTGGTAAATGCTTTTTTCTCATAGATCTAATGACCTTTTTCGAAAAGAATCTTCGTGACGAAATACGCTTCACTTCGAAAATCTCGGAAAATGACCAATCATCGTGATTGATGCATCCACAAATAGCAGCAAACGTCCCACTTTCATCTCTTGTTCGGGTTGCCGTCACATTGCTCTTTCTGAGTTTTCTTTTAGGCATTATATTTTACTCTAAAAAGCTGAAAGGAGTGCATACAGTGGTAATGAGACGTGCTTCACATCGATCAATAATCTATTTATTTTTGTGATCATGGAACCAGAACACGAATTTTATAAAGAAACATCGTTGGCTATCAGTCAGAACATCGACTTTTCAATAATAGTGTAGTTGCTCATTTGGTAAACAACAACATCCGTTCTTTGAGGGATCCCTCATTTGAGTGATAGCATATGCGACTAGCTAGGGATACCGCATTTGAGGGATCCCTCGAATACGGGTTGATCCTAACTGGTAATTAAAAAAAATTACACAGCATTTTGCAAGTCATGAGCAAAATTAAAACCAGCCAGTACTTTGTCTGTAGCGCTTGTTATTTCTTTTGGATATATATATTACGGCGCGGCGCTAACACCTTGCATCTGATGTTGGAATACATCAAATTGAATATCGGCTTTCATGGACGACATAAACATCATGTCTTCTTCTGTTGCTGGAACACAAGTACTCCTTAACATGTGCACCACAGCTCTAAGTTGGGCCAATATGACATTTCGCGCTGAAAAATCCCGTAGTTTTGTGATCATCAAGGGAAGATCTATCAATAGCACCCCTTTTAGTGTAAGTAGCCCTGAAAACGACATTGATTTCTCACAGTATATCCCATCTATTCATGCCTCGCCAGTGCGATTTTTAGGCCGGATTATTGATTGTTCTATCTCAGACAGGAAGTCCATCAACGAATTGGAGGAAAAGCTGATAGAAGGGCTTGGTGTCATTAATAAGTCCTTATACACTGGAGCACAAAAACTTTGGATCTTGCAACATCTTTTGATCCCGCGAATTCAGTGGCCACTGTTAATATACGAGGTTTCGATGTCTGTTGCGGGGCGCCTAGAGCAAAAGGTTTCAGTGTTCATACGAAAATGGCTGAACTTACACCGTTCCATCACAAACATCTCCCTATATGCTGACTCCTCTCCTTGCCCTCTGCCCATTAAGAGCCTCACTTCTATTTTAAAATCCGCAAAGATTAGCGGTCACCTACTTTTGCGTCACTCCAAAGATCCAATTCTGTCAACACTCAATCCATCTTTAAAGGCAGGTTCTTGGAAGGTGAGCGATGCAGTTGACATAGCTGAGAGTGAATTAAAGTACAAGACCATAAGGGGTCCTGTACAGCGTGGACGAACCGGTCTTGGCATTTGTAAAGTGGAAGTAATACCACCAAACACCACTCACAAGTACAGAAAGTTAATCGCAAAAACATCGGCTGAGATTGACGAGGAAAGCTATCTATCTAAGGCACTGCAACTTCAGGTGCAGGGCCAATGGACAAGATGGGAGAAACTACGTAAAGTTTGATCTTTCATGGAAGAACATCCTAGCAACTCCTCCTAATCTCTTATCTTTCTGCCTGCAATCCACTTACGATGTTCTGCCATCACCAAGTAACCTAAGGAGGTGGAAAATAAATACAGAACCATCATGTTTCCTATGTCACAAAGAAATTTGCACTTCTGCTCACATTCTTGGTGCTTGTAAAACTGCTCTTTCCCAGGGAAGATATACCTTTAGACACGATTCTGTACTTACCCATTTGGTAGAAACTTTGAAAAAGTTCATTTTTGAGCTTCCTTCTGAACCTCCTAAAAATTGTCAAAAAATAACCTTTCTGAGAGCCGGGTCAAAGGCACATACAAAATCTAAAGTGTCAGGTATACTGCACCTGACCAAAGATTGGAAGATTGTTGCTGACACACACTCGAACTATGTGTTTCCTAGCCATATTGCCATTTCTGAGCTTAAACCGGACCTTGTGTTATATTCAAATGACCTTAAGCGCGTTATTATTGTAGAACTCACTTGCCCATGTGAGGAAAACATGAATGCTTGGCACTCCACCAAAGTTGCCAAATATTCCTGTTTAATGAATGTGATTATGGTTAATGGCTGGCAAGTTGATTTCTTCGCAGTGGAAGTAGGAGCAAGAGGATATTGTGCAAGAACCACCACTGCCTGTTTAAAAAAGAATGGGTTTCACCAACAAACTTGCTTATTCCACTGCAAATGATCTCGGTAAAATCAGTATGAGGTCTTCTTTTTGTATCTGGCTGGCACGTGAATCCAATGTTTGGTCAACTGACTCCTTAATGCAATTACCCAAATCCAAGCAGGCTTTGCCCATTGTGGAGACCAAGGGTGTTTCATCTCGCCGAAAGGGGCCATCTAAAAAGGTTAGCCAAAATAAAAATGACACTCAACCAATTAGTGTCTATAAAAACATCGGTTTTTTAAACAAAGGCAACACTTGTTACGCCAACGCCATTTTGCAAGTATTAAGTACCATTCCAACACTCTGGTGCCAGAGTGGGTCAGAATCGTTTCATTTATCACCTATTGCGAGGTCTATTTCGCTTAACATGGCGAAGCTGAAGCAATCATTGTCACCTGTTGACCCTTCGAATTTTCTCTGGGCCCTTGAACGTCAAATGCACTCTGATGGGAAAGTGGACTTCCAATTTAATACTCAGCAAGATGTAGCAGAGATTTTGTTTGTGGTTTTGGACGCCCTTAAGGGATTTTCCCCGATTGCTGCAGATAAAATCTCAACTGAAATCTCAATGTCCGTAAGCTGTAACACCTGCCTGTGCACCTCGGTAAATGTCGAAATGCAGGACATTTTAACACTGCCAATGACATCTAAAATCCAATCTTGTGTCAGCAAATTTTTAGAACCGGAAATTCTAACTGATGGAAACAAGTGGTTTTGTCCGCAATGCTTTGCACATAGAGAGAGTACTAGAGAAACGCAAATCAGCAGGAGTAGTGAAATCTTATTCCTGCATCTTAAAAGGTTTTTAAAACATGGTGAACATCTGGTAAAAGACAACAGAGTTGTTGAATGTGTTTCTTTACGTGACTCTCTCCTGCAACTACCTCTCGTCAGTGATACGGATACAATGTTTAATCAGAACTACTCATTGTTAGCAACAATTAATCACTCCGGTACGTTAACCGCAGGTCATTATTGGGCTTATGTTAAGGATCCTGCCACAAATTCTTGGTACCACTGCAACGATAGAGCGGTTTGCAAATGCTCTCCACCTATTCTCAACAACAATTCATGTTATATTCTTTGTTACGTTCGCTGTTGATCCGCTTTTTCTTTCTTTCTTATACATTTATCATTACGTTTATAAAACCTGTACTTCCAGGGTCATGGGGGAGGAAAATGTAAATCCGAGCGGTTTTATATTACCCCAGCTAGTTCATTCGAACCAGTTTGCCGTCAATACCCAGAGGGTAAAGAGTTCAGCTCACTCTTCTCTGGTAACTTAAAAGAAGCTTAGCAAGGGGGTTTGCTTTCAGCTTGTCTTTGGGTGTAACGACCCCACTTTTTACCCCAGTTCAGTAAGGTGCCCAAGTTTACTAACTTGGTCTTCAGGCTTGACAACCCTGCTGTCCTTAGTCAAAATATGTACAGGCTGGTCCTGTCATGACAACCTCCTGTGTAAGGCTGAGTGTTGGGGCCCTGTAACACATGTGGAAAGCTACAGCCAGAGTCACAAGTTCTGGCGCACAGGAGGGTTTTATATAATTCTTTTTTATATTATATATTTTTGACATATACATTTTTTCCATTTGTGTTTGTTCTGTAACCAGTCCGTTTATGTTGTTAGCTCTGTCTTGTGTCGTATTGTTTGTGATTGAAGGATTGTTTTTTCTCTTTAAGATTTTCTCAGTGATTAGTTATAGGTCCAAGTTGGACAGTACTCATGCTTGTAATAAGCAAGAAAGTGTATTCAGCACCTTCTTCTGGGAGCCTAATCCCAATTTTATTTACATCCACCGTCCCTGTAGACAAGATACTTCAGTGCAGCTTGCTGTATTGTAAACCTTTTTCATCTTATTGTTGACCGCAATGGTTTCAACCTGACACTGGGAAAGACTAGTGACACTGGGAAAGACTAGTGACACTGGGAAAGACTAGGGACACTGGGAGAGACTAGTGACACTGGGAAAGACCGGTAAACTGTTTGCAACTGGATCGACATGACCGTTTTAAAGGACTCGATTGTGTATACTGATTTTGATTTTATTATAACCGGACCCTAATCCACGGTACGCGTCAACGGATGAATGGCTAATGGGTTAATTAGTCGCTAGCGAATCCTCACAGTCTTGGTGCCGCTGTGAAAACTATAGCCTTACCCTGTGCGCCAGGCAACGCAGGGCTGACAATCTTATCCTGTGCATAATCAACCCCTATAGTTATGACTTCTTTTATACCCAACTTCAAAAAGAATCATTGCAATAAACAAAATGATACAGTACTCCAAAAGCACTTGATGAAAAGCTGTAAAGTTGTTCTGGAGGATGTTTGTTCTCTCAGTGGTGCTGAAAAGCTTAAGACCACAATCTCTACTTCGGTTACATCCCACAAAAGTAAATTGTGTCACACGGAAAAAAACAAACTTCAGAACCTCGATGAGAAAGCCCCCATTCTATGGGGTAAGATGAATGATAAGCGTTGGAGTGACTTAGACAGTGCTGTGCATAGCAAGCTAAAGGCTTGTACCAATCTATCCATTTCTGAGAAAGTTAAAACACTCGAAACTTTAATTTACGAAGAGGCTTCAAAAATATTTGGTTGCCGCTCCTCAAATCAAACAAAAACATTGCCAGTATTAACAGGCGTACAATACGTTCCATTAATCTGGTTAAGGAGAAAAATGTTCTGTTAGCGCAGATTGCCTCATCAACCATCAAAGAGGAACTAACTGCCTTGCAAGAACTGTTGCAACAAGTTCGAATAAAAATAAGGGTGATGCGTCGAGGTGAGAAACGAAGAAGAAGAAAGTGGAGCTTTAAGAACGCCCAAAAGGTTTTTAGGAATGATCCCTACAAAGCAGGAAAGGACCTGCTTAACCCTAAATCAGATATTCGTCTTTGTGTTGAACAGTCTGTTCTGGACAACCATAAATTATCTAGCTTATCTGATAATTTTCACGACTCTTCTCTTCCCCTTCTTCCAGGTCTTCCACCACCTCCGCAGATCAAGAAAGCTTTCTCAGCCACATCTTTCAAATTTTCTGATTTTGCAAGTGTTTTATATACGCGTAGGAACGCCTCAGCTCCTGGGCTAAATGGCATATCTTACAAAGTGTACAAAAAATGTACGAAAATTTCATCCTTCTTGTTTAATGTATTTAAGTGTTGTTTAAAAAATTGTGTTGTGCCTCTTCAATGGCGTCATGCCAAAGAAATTTACATTCCCAAATCCAAAACTCCTGTACCATCTAACCTAAAAGATTTTCGACCTATAGCCCTCCTAAATGTCGAAGGAAAATTATTTTTTAGTATTTTTTCAAGGCGACTAGAAACACATGTCATCCATAACAATAAGTTTATTAACACGTCCGTTCAAAAGGGGTGCATGGCGAATGTTCCTGGCTGTTGGGAACACATGTCGTCAATCTGGACAGCTTTAAAAGATGCACGCTCTGCAAGAACTGATCTTGCCACCATTTGGTTGGATATCGCAAGTGCGTATCCCTCAATACCGCACAGATTAATCTTTTTTGCTTTGGAAAGGTATGGTATATCTCCTAGTTGGATTGCCATTGTAAAGGATTACTATTCTGGGCTGTACAGCAAATCATTCTCCAAATCTGCTCCAAGCAATTGGCACCAGCACTTCAGGGGCATCTTCGCTGGCTGCACCCTGTCTATCGTCTTGTTTTTATCAGGCATAAATGTTATTTTGGAGTATACGCTGGCAACATCTGTGTCATGCTACATCACCTCTAACAGAGTATCCTTACCTTTAATAAGGGCTTTCATGGACGACATAAACATCATGTCTTCTTCTGTTGCTGGAACACAAGTACTCCTTAACAGGTGCACCACAGCTCTAAGTTGGGCCAATATGACATTTCGCGCTGAAAAATCCCGTAGTTTTGTGATCATCAAGGGAAGATCTATCAATAGCACCCCTTTTAGTGTAAGTAGCCCTGAAAACGACATTGATTTCTCACAGTATATCCCATCTATTCATGCCTCGCCAGTGCGATTTTTAGGCCGGATTATTGATTGTTCTATCTCAGACAGGAAGTCCATCAACGAATTGGAGGAAAAGCTGATAGAAGGGCTTGGTGTCATTAATAAGTCCTTATACACTGGAGCACAAAAACTTTGGATCTTGCAACATCTTTTGATCCCGCGAATTCAGTGGCCACTGTTAATATACGAGGTTTCGATGTCTGTTGCGGGGCGCCTAGAGCAAAAGGTTTCAGTGTTCATACGAAAATGGCTGAACTTACACCGTTCCATCACAAACATCTCCCTATATGCTGACTCCTCTCCTTGCCCTCTGCCCATTAAGAGCCTCACTTCTATTTTAAAATCCGCAAAGATTAGCGGTCACCTACTTTTGCGTCACTCCAAAGATCCAATTCTGTCAACACTCAATCCATCTTTAAAGGCAGGTTCTTGGAAGGTGAGCGATGCAGTTGACATAGCTGAGAGTGAATTAAAGTACAAGACCATAAGGGGTCCTGTACAGCGTGGACGAACCGGTCTTGGCATTTGTAAAGTGGAAGTAATACCACCAAACACCACTCACAAGTACAGAAAGTTAATCGCAAAAACATCGGCTGAGATTGACGAGGAAAGCTATCTATCTAAGGCACTGCAACTTCAGGTGCAGGGCCAATGGACAAGATGGGAGAACTACGTAAAGTTTGATCTTTCATGGAAGAACATCCTAGCAACTCCTCCTAATCTCTTATCTTTCTGCCTGCAATCCACTTACGATGTTCTGCCATCACCAAGTAACCTAAGGAGGTGGAAAATAAATACAGAACCATCATGTTTCCTATGTCACAAAGAAATTTGCACTTCTGCTCACATTCTTGGTGCTTGTAAAACTGCTCTTTCCCAGGGAAGATATACCTTTAGACACGATTCTGTACTTACCCATTTGGTAGAAACTTTGAAAAAGTTCATTTTTGAGCTTCCTTCTGAACCTCCTAAAAATTGTCAAAAAATAACCTTTCTGAGAGCCGGGTCAAAGGCACATACAAAATCTAAAGTGTCAGGTATACTGCACCTGACCAAAGATTGGAAGATTGTTGCTGACACACACTCGAACTATGTGTTTCCTAGCCATATTGCCATTTCTGAGCTTAAACCGGACCTTGTGTTATATTCAAATGACCTTAAGCGCGTTATTATTGTAGAACTCACTTGCCCATGTGAGGAAAACATGAATGCTTGGCACTCCACCAAAGTTGCCAAATATTCCTGTTTAATGAATGTGATTATGGTTAATGGCTGGCAAGTTGATTTCTTCGCAGTGGAAGTAGGAGCAAGAGGATATTGTGCAAGAACCACCACTGCCTGTTTAAAAAGAATGGGTTTCACCAACAAACTTGCTTATTCCACTGCAAATGATCTCGGTAAAATCAGTATGAGGTCTTCTTTTTGTATCTGGCTGGCACGTGAATCCAATGTTTGGTCAACTGACTCCTTAATGCAATTACCCAAATCCAAGCAGGCTTTGCCCATTGTGGAGACCAAGGGTGTTTCATCTCGCCGAAAGGGGCCATCTAAAAAGGTTAGCCAAAATAAAAATGACACTCAACCAATTAGTGTCTATAAAAACATCGGTTTTTTAAACAAAGGCAACACTTGTTACGCCAACGCCATTTTGCAAGTATTAAGTACCATTCCAACACTCTGGTGCCAGAGTGGGTCAGAATCGTTTCATTTATCACCTATTGCGAGGTCTATTTCGCTTAACATGGCGAAGCTGAAGCAATCATTGTCACCTGTTGACCCTTCGAATTTTCTCTGGGCCCTTGAACGTCAAATGCACTCTGATGGGAAAGTGGACTTCCAATTTAATACTCAGCAAGATGTAGCAGAGATTTTGTTTGTGGTTTTGGACGCCCTTAAGGGATTTTCCCCGATTGCTGCAGATAAAATCTCAACTGAAATCTCAATGTCCGTAAGCTGTAACACCTGCCTGTGCACCTCGGTAAATGTCGAAATGCAGGACATTTTAACACTGCCAATGACATCTAAAATCCAATCTTGTGTCAGCAAATTTTTAGAACCGGAAATTCTAACTGATGGAAACAAGTGGTTTTGTCCGCAATGCTTTGCACATAGAGAGAGTACTAGAGAAACGCAAATCAGCAGGAGTAGTGAAATCTTATTCCTGCATCTTAAAAGGTTTTTAAAACATGGTGAACATCTGGTAAAAGACAACAGAGTTGTTGAATGTGTTTCTTTACGTGACTCTCTCCTGCAACTACCTCTCGTCAGTGATACGGATACAATGTTTAATCAGAACTACTCATTGTTAGCAACAATTAATCACTCCGGTACGTTAACCGCAGGTCATTATTGGGCTTATGTTAAGGATCCTGCCACAAATTCTTGGTACCACTGCAACGATAGAGCGGTTTGCAAATGCTCTCCACCTATTCTCAACAACAATTCATGTTATATTCTTTGTTACGTTCGCTGTTGATCCGCTTTTTCTTTCTTTCTTATACATTTATCATTACGTTTATAAAACCTGTACTTCCAGGGTCATGGGGGAGGAAAATGTAAATCCGAGCGGTTTTATATTACCCCAGCTATTTCATTCGAACCAGTTTGCCGTCAATACCCAGAGGGTAAAGAGTTCAGCTCACTCTTCTCTGGTAACTTAAAAGAAGCTTAGCAAGGGGGTTTGCTTTCAGCTTGTCTTTGGGTGTAACGACCCCACTTTTTACCCCAGTTCAGTAAGGTGCCCAAGTTTACTAACTTGGTCTTCAGGCTTGACAACCCTGCTGTCCTTAGTCAAAATATGTACAGGCTGGTCCTGTCATGACAACCTCCTGTGTAAGGCTGAGTGTTGGGGCCCTGTAACACATGTGGAAAGCTACAGCCAGAGTCACAAGTTCTGGCGCACAGGAGGGTTTTATATAATTCTTTTTTATATTATATATTTTTGACATATACATTTTTTCCATTTGTGTTTGTTCTGTAACCAGTCCGTTTATGTTGTTAGCTCTGTCTTGTGTCGTATTGTTTGTGATTGAAGGATTGTTTTTTCTCTTTAAGATTTTCTCAGTGATTAGTTATAGGTCCAAGTTGGACAGTACTCATGCTTGTAATAAGCAAGAAAGTGTATTCAGCACCTTCTTCTGGGAGCCTAATCCCAATTTTATTTACATCCACCGTCCCTGTAGACAAGATACTTCAGTGCAGCTTGCTGTATTGTAAACCTTTTTCATCATAATAGAATTCAAGAGAGCCAATAATCACAATATTGTCAGTATCCCCGTAAATCTAAGATTAATAAAGCTCTTGAGAGCCAAAAAACTAGTAACGAACGCAAAAGTTTACCGAAAATTATAAGGGCTAGCCATTATAATTCTTTTCCTTAAAAAAGAGAGAATATATACCTCTGTTACTGTCAACAAAACACCAAGCGTGGAACACTCACCAGCCATATTTAAAACTTATAACAAAAAATGAACCAAATCGGCTCATAATACTAATTATTTTCATCATAAAAATCTTTATCGAAATCAAAGGTTTCAAATAGAGATCTAAGCTTGGTTTTATGAAATAAAGTAATTGGATTTTCATTTTCGTTAACACAGATTTTTACCATACCATTAAAAGTCCAAAATTTGAATTTTTTTTATTTTTGTACAGTTTACGGCAGTCCCACCATATCGATTTTTGTATGCTGGACATAAGTTTTCGTTAATGTAAATATGTTCATTTCCAAGATTATGTTTCTTTTTGTCAATATTGGCAAGACTGAATCTATTAACCAAACAATCTTCACATTTCCTTCGATTAGTGAAACGAATAATAGTTTTTTTCGAGCCTTTCGATTTTTTACCTTTCGGAAGCCGGTGACATGCTTCAATCTCATCACTGGTGACCTTGATGCCAATATCGGTGAGAATACCCACAACAGATTCTTGACAAGATCTCCAAATTATTGCGACGACCATATTGGTCTATTTTATTTTGGTTAATTTGTAGATCAATAATTTGGTTTTTCTGGACATCAATTTTTTCCGCAAGTTCAATAACATCTTTCCTTAGTTTTTGGTTTTCATTTGTCAAGTCACTAACTATCTAGTGCTGGAATTTTTCAAGATTGTTCTCTAAAATGTCCTTCATCGACGAAATAATTTGTTTGGCTAGATGCCCCTCCGGAGTGTCTGGGAGATCAGATATCATTTGATACACATCTTCATCGTCTTACTACTGCACTTCTTATGTACCCAATGCTTGCAAGTCTGACAAAAAATTGAGTTACTACCAACCCCTTTCCTGCAAACTCCACAAGGCCACTTTCCAACTACAAGGTCACACTTGACTGCAATGCTACTAATCATGACTTTAAAGTTTGCTGTGTTCACCCTTAGCCCTTTCTCTTCTAGTCCTTTCTTCTACTTCTCAAACTTTTCAACTAATTCTTCCATCGACTCTGCTATGAGAACCAAATTATCTGCATACAATAACTCCCATGGACAACCTGTTCTGAACTCCATCCACAGCGCTTCTAAGACTAGAACAAACAACAAAGGACTAAGTACAGAACCCTGATGTACACCAACATTTACACTAAATTCATCACTAAGTGAATCGTTAATCCTGACACGACTTCTAGCATTGCTGTACATAGACTGTACCATCGTAACTAGCCACTCTTCCACACCTAATTTTCTCATAGCCCACCAAATAACTTTACGTGGCACTCTATCAAAAGCTTTCTCTAATTCTACAAAGTCAAAATAGAGATTCTTTCTCTTTCCTAAATACTTTTCCTGAAGCTGTCTGAGTAAAAATATTGCATCTGTAGTGCCACGCCCTGGAACAAAACCAAATTGCATCTTATCTATATCAATTCTTTCTCTAAGTAACTTATCAATCACTCTTTCAATAACTTTCATTACTTGATCAACCAACTTCAAACCTCTATAGTTACCTCTTTCTAATGCATCACCCTTGCCCTTGAAACAATTCACTATTACACTCGACTGCCACTCACCCGGAATAGCACCATCCTTTATAATCTGATTAGCAAGACTTGTAATAAGCTCAACTCCAATATATCCAGATGCTTTTACCATCTCTGCAACAATACCTGATACTCCTGCAGCCTTGCCAATCTTCAATTTCCTAATAGCCTCCCCTACCCATTCTGTCTTGATCTGCATAGCTGGCCCTTCTACAACATGATCATCAGACAAATTATCCTCATCCCAATCAAACTCAGTGTTAAGCAACCTCTGATAATAATTCTTCCAAGCTACCCTTTTCTCCTCCTCTGTGCTAGCCAAAACACCTTCATCATTACGTATACACTTCTCACCTACTCACCTTGATTAGTCTTCTTCATTTGCTTTGCTATCTTGAATACCTCATTGCGCTGGTCTTCCCTTCTGAACACATCTGCAAATCTGTTTCTCTCTGCTTCTGATTTTGCCTTATACACTGCTGTACGAGCACGACGCTTAGCTTCTAAGTAAATATTTTTACTACCACCCGACTTCCACTTTTTCCAAAATTTCCAAAATTTCCTCTTTTCCTTTATACACTGGTCAACCTCATTATTCCACCACCAGGTCTGTCTATGTCTAGCTGGTCCTTTCGTCCACCCACAGGTATCATCAGAAGCTTCCAGAAGACAATTCTTCAAAGTAGTGCAAGTACTTTCAACATTGTCACTATCACATTGACCATTGTGGGCTAACTGCTGAACTTTCGCACTAAATTGTCTTGCTACAATCTCTTCCTTCAGCTTCCAGACTTTACGACGGGGCCTGTACTTTCCCTTGGCTTCTTTAACACTCTTCAAGATAATATCACAAACCAGCAACCTATGCTGGGAAACACACTCTTCCCCCGATATAACTTTCACGTCCTTCACCACTTTCTTGTCTGACTTTCTAACCAGGAAGTAATCTATCGAGTTTCTGTCCCCTTAAGTCAAGAAGCATAATACTTATAAAAGGTAGGTCAGTAAACACTACCCCGTTTTCTGTTACCCCTCCATCTACAGCAACTGACTTTTCCTCGTATATCCCATCAGTACACTCCTCACCTGTTCGTTTCCTTGGTCGTATTATTGACGGTTCACTTTCAGACGCAAAGTCAATCGGGGAACTAGAGAATAAGTTAACAAATGGGCTTACAATAATAAATAGTTCTTGTTTCAAAGGCACTCAGAAATTCTGGATTCTACAAAATTTACTTATCCCTAGAATCCAATGGCCACTGCTTATTTACGAGGTTCCCATATCTCGGGTTTCAAGGTTGGAACAAAAGACATCTGTTTTTATCAGAAAATGGCTTTCAATTCACCCATCCACTACTAACATCTGTCTGTACAGCTCCTGTTCGCCTTGTCCCCTGCCAATCAAAAGTCTGACATCACTACTGAAGTCCTCCAAAATCAGTGGCCATCTGCTTTTAAGAGACTCTAAAGACCCACTAGTCTCATATAGTGCCCCCTCCTAAAAATCGGGTAAATGGAAGGTGAAGGACGCAGTTACGACGGCAGAGACAGAAGTGACAGTTCGATCCATGATAGGTACTCCCAACTGGGTAGAGCTGGCCTAGGCATCCAAAAATGTTTGAAGGTTCCCACTTCCAAACAGTGCTACGCTTACAGAAAGTTGATAACAAACACAGCCAGAGATATAGACGAGGAAGCTAACATGAGTAGAGCCATGCAGTTGCAAGTACAAGGGCAGTGGACCAGATGGGAGAATTACATCCGAAATGACCTGTCCTGGAAATCCATTCTGGCCATGCCACAAAACTTGCTTTCTTTCTGCCTAGCTTCTACTTATGATGTTTTACCGTCACCCAGCAACTTTTAAATCGTTGGAACATTTGCACTGAATCCAGTTGTTCCTTGTGTGGAAAACGTTTATGCACCACAGCACATGTCTTAGGTTCTTGCAAGGTTGCCCTTACTCAAGGCCGATTTACTTTCCGACATGATTCTGTTCTTTGTGAGCTTCTTCTAACCTCAAAGAATTTGTGTCAGAACTTAAACCATCTCCGAAAAGTAAATTGTTTAAGATACCATTTGTTAAAGCAGGTACATACACCTCTGGGAAAAGATCAAAACCAACAGGTCTATTCCATCACGCCAGTGACTGGGTGATAATGTCTGACTTAAACAATAGCTTTGTGTTCCCTGGTCATATAGCTGTTACATCACTAAGACCAGACATTGTAATGTATTCCAACTGTTCCAAAATTGCCATTCTGATTGAACTTGCCTGTCCTTGTGAGGATAACATGGAGTCCTGGCACTGTACCAAACTTTCTAAATACTCCTCTTTAGTCGAAGTTATACGTAGTAACGGTTGGTCTCCACATCTTTACGCTGTTGAAGTAGGTGCTAGAGGTTACTGTTCTAGGTCCGTTACACGTTGTTTAAAGACACTCGGTTTTTCCAACAAATCTGCATTTATAACTGCACGCAAACTTGGTGACATATGCATGAAAACATCATTTTGCATCTGGTTTGCTAGAGATTCTCTGCAATGGTCCCAAGAATGCAGTCCAACAACATCCACAACCTCAAACGATCGTATGTTCCAAGTGTCTTCTTTGGCATCAAACTATTTTGTCGATAACGGTCCGTATCCAGCCACATCATTGCCAAAACACGCAGTTGACCTAAAGACCAAATCCGCTAACAACGCCCACGCCGGTTTGATAAACAAAAGTAACACATGCTATGCAAACTCCATCCTTCAAGTGTTAACTGTCCTTCCAAGACTTTGGTCTCAACTGCCATCAGAGTTCTCTTTGTTATCGCCACTAGTGAAGTCAATAGTCCTAAATATGTCCCTTTTACATCGCTCCCGTTCACCTATCGATCCTTCCAATTTCCTGCGGGCTTTGCAAAACAGAATGCATACTCTAAACAAAAAAGAATTTCATTACAACAATCAGCAAGACGTCCCTGAGACGCTCCACGTAGTCATTGATGAACTAATTGGATCTTCTTCCTTGGTTAGCAATCTTCTCTCTGTTAGTCTAACAACAACAACATCTTGCAACACTTGTTTGTGTTCCTCTTCTAAAGAACAAAAGGAGACAATTCTTACTTTACCAACATGCAAGTCAATAGGGGAGTCTTTCAAGGCAATTTCGCAGTCGCAACAGCTTGTAGGCGACGACAGGTGGTTTTGCCCCCAGTGTTCATCACACCAGGAGAGCACAGCTGAAACACAAATTTCCAGTTGTGGCGATATCCTTGTTGTTCAGTTACTTAGGTATGCCTCAGTTAATGGTTCCTCTTTCAAAGATACAAGATCGGTGAACAGTCTGCCTACGAAACACCACGAGCTAATCGTGCTTTCTCACCCTATTGATGAAATTTCCTTTAGCAACAAGTACAGATTAGTCGCCACCATTAACCATTCAGGTACCTTAAAAGCAGGACATTACTGGGCGTTTATTAAAGATCAACGAAACACTTGGCTTAAGTGCAACGACCGCTGCGTTTCAGAAGTCAATTCATCTCACTTGAACAATTCATCCTGTTACATTCTATTTTTTAGCAGGACTTAACTTTTTCCATGCCATAAAAACAAATTGGGGGAGGGAATAAATTTCCCTAGCGGTTCTAATTTACCCCATTTAATCCTTGGCCGGTTAGTTTACCGTGAAATAGGAGTTTGCTCACTCCCTTCTCTCTCTTGAGATCCTGTAAGAAGCATAGCAAGGGGGCTAGACTTTTTGTCTTGTCTTTGGGTTTGACGGTCCCACTTGTTACCCCAGTCCAGTAGGGAGGCAGAGTTTGCTCACTTTGCCTTCAGGATTGACGATCCTGCTGCCCTGAATCAATTTAGAAGCTTTGCAAAGGGGTTTGATATTCTTATCTTGTCTTCGTGGTTTGACGTCCACGCACATCACCCCAGTCATGACAGGCTGGCACTGTCATTAGGTTGACCCACCGCAACAATGATCTGTGTAAGGCTGAGTGTTGGGCGCCCTTAACACGTGTAAAGCTACAGCCAGGTTCACAAGTCCTGGCGCACAGATCGTTGCCTGCTTTAGTTTACATTTGTTCCGTTAGGAATTATTCTAAGATTTATCCGTTTAAGGATAGTTTCGTCATAATAAGTTTTATTTATTTTACGTGTGCCTATTAATTCAGTTTGAATTGCCTAATTGTTTTGTTTGTTGTCTTTTTATGTTTTTTTTATTAGTGTTTTGTGCCTTACCACTGTTTTACGCGTCCTGTTTAATGGTCAATGTATTTTTTCTGAGAGAATCCTTGTTAAAAGGGAGGGTTTTGCTATTATGCAGAATCTTCGGAGGGTTACAACCTCTATAATAATTTAACCAGCCGTCATTAGACAAGCTATATCACAACAGCTAGCTGTTTTGTCACTTTATCATCACTTACAGCCACCTGACTCATATGTTATCAGCCTACTCTGTCTCTTACTGAATGATGTGTTGCAAACCACCATGTCCGTTGCCATTCCAAACTCAAGCAATCTCTCCCCTTCCTTATTTCTGCTCCCAAATCCATAGCCTCCATGCACACCTCTATAACCTTCAGATGACTTCCCAACATGACCATTAAAGTCGCCGCCCACCATGACAAGTTCAGTGTCTCCAAACTTTGATGTGACTGCTATTAACTCATCATAAAACTTATCTTTATCTTCCTCACTGAGTCCACACTGTGGAGCATAAACTGACAGAAAAGTGACAATCCTATTACCTATCAAAAACTTTATCACTATAATACGACTATTAACACGCATAACATCTATTACTTTTTCTACCCACTTCTCTGCAACGAATATGCCAACTCCTCCATATCCATCACTATTACCAATCCAAAAAAGCTTATACCTTGCCCTCCTACCTTCCACAAATCTCACTGAAGCTCCTCTCCACCTGACTTCCTGAACACAACACATATCAACAGATCTACGTTCTAACATTTCAACTACTTCACCTGCTCTACCTCTCAGAGTACCAATATTTACACTGGCCATCCTCAACCTAGTGTTATCTACCTTGTACCGTTACCCAGCTATCACATGATAGCTGGGTAATGGTCTGACGATGCTCACACCTCATCTGTCCTACCGTGCGCGACACCTTCACTCCTTAGAGTTCCAGCCCCGTTTACGCAGTTTGTCTGAGCAACTGTTCTTACGGCCATTAATAAAGAGTTTTGGCATTGTTTTACAGCTGGATGCCCTTCCCAGCGCCAAAGTGACACCATCACTATGTGGCATTTCATGGGACTTCCACAATCGCCACTTTAAACTAAGGTATGGTGAAGGACGTTCAACTCCTCTCTTGTCTCTTAAAGAGACCTTTAAGAGACCCTTCACCGGAAACGCCCTTTTTATTTTCTCGCGCTTCAGTTCAGAGCATGACCGTTCACCGCGACGGCTAGCTGAAGTAAGATTTACGGAATATCTCATGACATTAGTTTCGCGAACAGAAGATTAACAGAGTAGCTTGTATTTATTTATATAAGAAAGGATCCCCTAGGTTCGCAAGCAAAAATTTGTATGAGACTTATTCTGAAAAGGTTGCTTGAGACATCACATTTTTGTACTCTATGAATGAAAGTGATGAATGTATGCAACTCTCCCTTCTACAACTTAAGGATTACCTATTAAACTCAATATAGCTATATATATTATATACTCATCATTACCTAAGTTATTGTGGCGCCATAGATTAGTGGTTATAGCTCTCGTACTCTGTGCGGGAGACCGGGGTTCGATTCCTCTTACGGCGATTCAACATGGGCGAGTGAATATTACCATAGCCCCGGGTTAAATTGGGGAGATGGCACACTATGTGGGCCGTTGGATGTTGCCGGGAGTTGTCTAGTAGAGCGCGGGTCCTAATTGGGTCTGCGTAGCTCAAAAATGAGCATTAAATACTCTAGGACTCTCCATCTAAGCCATGGCCCCTCCTGGAAATAATAGACAGGGTATATCCCTCGATATTTGCGAGGCTAGCCATGTAAAATATGCACATACTTTACAGGTGAATAATATATACAGTTATGAATTCACAACCCATAGCTTAGTTAATTAAACTTTATTGAGAAACGCTGGGCTAAACTGGGTATATAACTGTCTTACCCTGCAGTAAATGCCAGGTGGAACGATTAATAAGAATTATATACTGTGCCACACATTCAGGTGGAGCCCTTTAATACAGGTATGCAGTATGTCGTAAATGAAGTAAAGGGCACACAACATTACCATGTTTTAGATAGGTATGACAACCATTTGCAGAAATATATATATATCTAAACAATGTTGGTAGCCTACAAAAAGTGATAAACATAAATGTAAAACATAAACACATATACACAATTAGTTCATAGTTCTCTACCTCCCCTGCAGTCATTAGAGACCTTACGCAAAGACAACGCGGTGGAGATCTACGACGTATGACGTCAAAAAAACAATATGCGCATATTTTGCAGCTCTTTTCTGCCATATGTTTTTTATTTATTTTTTACATCTTTTTTTCTCTTATTAAAGCTTTGTGAGCTTGATTGAACTTTAGACCAAACTTCAGACCAGCAGTTAGCTATCTAGCTGTTTAATTTCTCACATTATTTTTTTTCTTGTATATTTTAGTGTCAAAATGACATGGTCTGAAGAACACGATGTGTTGTTTTGTCGTGAACTGATAATTACCCCAACCATTTCAGTACAAGGCTGGATCTAGAGAAAAAGGCCGGTGTTGGGACAGCATAGCATGCAAGTTAAATAAGAGATCATCTAAACAAACTCCTGAAAGAGTATGCTAGAAAAAAAGCATATGAAGAAAAGGATTCTGGTATTGATCCAGAGGTTATCTTTAACTGTTTTATACTCAGCTTGGAATTTGGGATGATGCATGAACTAAACATTTGATTTTGTAATTTTTTGGGAAAATATTGTTAAATTATGTCTGTTTTTATTTACCTCTGCCCAACCATTTATAAAAAAGTTTCTGTGTTAGGTGACAGAACTGGACACTCTTTTGGAAGAAGTATCTGAATTACTGGAGGAAAGTCGAAATAATAATGCCACAGCATCTGAGAACAAAGCAAAGAATTTGCAAGAAGAACGAAAGTCTGCTGATGCGATTCGCAAAGGTTAGGAGAGATGAGAAAAAGTTAGTCGTCAGATGACTTGGAGGATGCAGTTACCCCCAAAAGAAGAAGAAACAACGGCTCTGATACAGTTAATTATCTTCAAGAAAAATCTAGTACCGAAATGGAAATAAGGAAAGAGGAACTTGCACTCAAAAAAGAAGAATTGGCCTTTCAAATTCAGCGAGACCAAAAATCAAATGACCGTTGTGAACAGATGATGCAGCAGAAGCTTTACTTTTACTACGTTTTATGTCAATATATGTTTCTTTGTTGCGATGTCATTCGTTTTACAGTGTTTCTTTAATATTGTTGTGTGCACATGATTTGTATTGTCCAGAGGGTTGCTTTTTCAATTAACTTGGTTGTACAGACCATCCTTGTAAAAGGGAGATCTTGCTTTGCATAGAGATCTTTAGAGGGTTTAACCTCTACCACTTAAAATAAGAGTCATTAGACTAGTCAAATCACTACAGCTTGCTGTTTTGTTATCTCATAATCAATATGGCTAAACTGGTAGAAAAAATATAAAACTTTTATCTTGAGGTTACTGTAACCATGCATTTACAAACATTTACATTGATGTACGTTCTACATAAATTGTCAGTCATTTTTATTTGTATGTATGTTATTGCTTACTGGAAATACTCCTCTAGTAGAGGTGGGTCAATGTCAAAGAAATTAGATGTGTTGTTTTTGTAGAAGCAAGTATGAGCATTTGATAAAATTGCACTGACTCTGTATATAAAGTAATTTAAAATGTCTCCAAATATCCATTCTACGCTGACTCGTACCTCACTCATGGCTCTGTTAAAGGCTTGCTCCTGTATTGTAAGATTTGTTCCATGAAAAGGTGCTTGTAAATTCTGTCTGAGTGGATAAGCAGGATCTCCGTATAAGCATAAAATACCTACTTGTGGATTGACTTAGAACTGTTGTAATTGTTGCAAAAGGCCAGACAAGGCTAAAAGAGCACTGTCGTGCCTTCGTCCTCCAATTGGACCAAATAAATTTGCTATCATCCCAGATGGTGTTGTGACAGACTGATACTTAAGTGAATGTATTCTCTTGTGTCCATTATATACTTCTCTCTGATACTGACCTGGTTTGCAACATGCCTTAACTGTACCATCTATAAATCCCCACACATTGTCCAGTGGGGCTCCTTGTGGAGTTGTCTTAAAGAGCTTCCGTCCCATCAGCTATCAAATCGTTGTGTTCAAAACAGACGATCTCCTCAGGTATTTGCAAAACTTCTCGTAATCTAGGAATATCATTTTTCAAAAATCGAAATTCTGCTTGGCACTCTTCTTCAGGAATTATGTCCACATCAAATTTAGGATAATTCCAATAATTAAAATCTGGGTTTTTTGACGAATTGATTTCATATATAATAATTTCATCTGAATCAGGTTATCATCATATGCTATTAAAAGTTGCTCTCTGGCTTCTCTAAATTTTGGCATGCAACAAAGTTTAGCCAAGTTGTTTTTAAATGTTTAATTTTTTTCCGTCTGTTTTTTAAATTTTGGCGCGTACTGAAATTTTTGGCGCGTAAGTTCATTTTGCTAAATGTAATACGCCGCCGCCTCACGGTATAAAACTAAAAGATTTCCGCGTCATGAACAACTGCGTCGTATTTTGCGTAAGCTCTCTATTGTTGCGAGGAAAGAGAGGGCATGGTACTGATTGTGATGTGTCAGTCTCTAAAGATGGAACTGGAGGAACGTGAATTGTCGATTCAGCAGCCTGTGACGGAGGGTTGTGAACCGCTGGAGTAACACATCTGGACTGGATCGGTTGGGTTTGACCTGATGGAAGCAGGTGGGGCGTGCTGGATAAACGGGGCGTACTTCCGCAAGTGTTTCCTGTTGCACAGTGTCACCCGGCCTGAGCCATCTACTCGTGCGACATATTGATCGAATTGTCTCACTCCATACCGGTTTGATCCAACTTGGTATCACCGACTTTGAGGGGTACGAGCCGACGTGTGTGCTTGGATAACCGCTCTACCGTTTTCATGTGACGATTCCTTTGAGCTTCTTCTCCGTGGTATAAGGTACTCTGCCATGTTTCATGGGGTCTGTATTTGTCAGGCAGGATCGGGATGAAGTCTTTGATCGGCTTACCGAAGACGCACACAGCGGGTTAGAGCGTAGTGCCCTGAGAAGGTGTATTGCGATAAGCCAACATGGCACGTTGGAATGCGGTCCAGTATTGTTTACAATAATCCCCACAACAGTTGCTGTGAGGGTATGCCACGGAGGAAAGGCGATGATGTACTCCCCAATTTTTAAGGAATTGCGCTGTGGCACTGGCAGAATACTCTGGTCCTCCATCCGATGATAGTTCGTCTGGAATGCCATAGGTGACGAATGTGTGGCGCAGACTATCAATCAAGCTCAGAGCTCCTTCGGTGGATTCTTCGACGATGAGCCAATTGGAGTAGCGGTCAATGCTGACGAGGTGATGGAAAAAATCTGCACATAAGTATTGAAATGGATACTCTGGGTAGACAAGAAGTGTCGGTGGCGGATTGGGTTGTCATGGAGCCATCCGGTTGCAGTCGTTACATCTGTTTCGAAGTGCTGTGATCGCTGGTGTTATTCCTAACCAGTAGACTGGTGATTCAGCTCTGGCAGTCATGGATGTGACACCTTGGTGTGCAGCATGCAGACTCGCGAGTATGTCATCACGTAGCGACGGTGGGACAATTATCCGGTCTCTGTATACAGCGACTCCATCTACCGTAGAAAGGTGCTCACGGAACTGGTGATACTGCCGCAGACTAGGTGGAAGGTCCAGAGGCTTTGGTGGAAAACCAGATTCGATGATGGAAACCAGATGCTGCATGTCGTTGTCACTGGTGGTAGCCACACGAATGGCGTCCCATGTGACGGATTGGAGAGAAGTAATGGCAGAGATAGCGGCTGATCTGATACCATCTTCCATCTTATCAGAATTCTCGATTGTTGCGGTTGCCGATTGAGAAAAACCGTTAAAGATCTGGTCAGCTATTGGCGGTATGAGTTTGATCAATGGTGAATGTTGATCACTTGAAGAGGCAACGTCGTCTGGGAGATGCATCTTGTCTGGTTTGTGATTACCACTAGCGTATTCTTCCGCCCCGGAATATGTTGCATGGTGAATCGGTATCGCAGAGTCCTCTCCTTAAGATTGCGAAGTCTATTATTGGGGACGTTGTCTAATGATCGATTACCAAACAGTCCAGGGAGTGGCCTATGGTCAACAGCAACAATGAGGTTCTCGCAGCCCAAAATAAAATGCCTCGCTTTATCGAGGGCATTGACAACGGCGAGCACCTCTCCTTTAATTGGGGCATAGCGTGACTCGGACGGGTGGGTGAAGCGACTTCCTACCAACACGATTCTCCATCCGGTGGGACAACAAAACGGTTGGATGCCTTGGCAAGCGCAACGTTTCTGGGTGAGCCAAAAACCAAGGCCGTCCTTTCACCAATCTGTGGCCAGGCATGTTGGTCGCGATTTGTCGAAAATCTGCACACCATCCTTAATCTCGTTGATGATTTTGAGCTTAGATTCCTCAAATAGACACTGTAGATGGTCGTCCCAGTAAAAGGCTGTCTTCGGCTTGAGGAGTTCACGAAAGGGTTGCATACGAGTGGTCATACTGAAAGTGTAAGCAACTTGGTTGACCAGTCCGAACCAGGAGCGTATAGCGGTGATATTCTTTGACACTGGAAATTCTGTAATGGCTCGGAGAATGGTTTCACATGGCCCTACACTGTTAGGTGTGATCGCGAAGCGACAGAAGTCTACGTTGTCTGATCCAAATGCGAATTTGTCCGGGTTCTGTATGATCCCATTCCTCCCACAGAGATTGAGTCATGCGCATGCTTGAAAGAAGCTCTTCTGAAGAGTATGATTGATTTTCTTTGGGAAACTGGATGCAATTTCATCAAAGCACCGGGAGTAGCCATCGCCTGATGATATGTAACCTTGTGGGGTGGTGCAGTAGCGGTACCGACCCCAAGGTGTAATAAATGTGGTGCAATGTCTATCCTCCTCACGAAGCGGAACGCTGTGATAACCTTTCCATGCATCAGATACTGTCTTTTTCACCCCTTGCGGTATCGATCTGACTTGGTGAAATGGGGACTGAGTATGGTGTGTCTCTCGTGTGGCATGTGCGTTAAGTGGTTGGAAGTCAACAGTACGTCTTGGTTGGCCATTTTTTTTGCGCACACTACCATGCGATGACACCAGGTAACCGGATTTCCAATGGGTACTGGCTCTATAACTCCGAGTTGTACATCTCGATCTAAACCAGCTTTCACCTTATCGGGACTGGAATCGGTGTATGGAATGCTACCGGTTCCGCGTCGGGGTCAACCATGAGTTTTAGTGGCGGGCATTCCATTAGTGGCAACGGTTGGTGTTCGCATACATTGAATGTGCGTCGGTTCTTGTCAGTGGCCGGGAAGGGTAGCTCTGTGGGAAGTGGTGGAGATAATTGTTGGGTTGGACAGTTGCATTCCCTCAAGATCTCCTGGTTTTCCTGAGTTAAGACGCGGTCATCTCCCCGATGGTCGGGAAATTCTGAGTGATCATCCCTAGATCAACACAGGCGGCTTTGCTAAGGAACAGCTTATCAGATTCATTGGTAACATACGTCAATTGGCGAAGCGCCACGTGTCTCCTTGCCGGATATTCGGAGAATAACTGCCCCAAGGATGGTTATCGATTGGTTGTTAGCAGCATGCATCTTCAAGGTCACTGGTATTAAGTCGTCTTTAGTCAGACCCAGGCGTCCGGTACACGGAATGCCGATGAGGCAGCTCTGGCAACCGGTGTCGGCCACGGCTGGTAGAGTCACCACTTTTGTGTTGTAGATGAGGACTTGACGGTCGCTGTTTCCAGGTGCTGTTGAGCTGGTCATAGAGGTGGTGATTAATAGCCAATGATTTGACAATGGGCTGTTCTGAAGTCGTGACTGAACAAAGGGCATCGAAGACGGCACCCTGAAGTTCATCTCTTCCAGGCCACGTACGTCTTGGCTTTTCTCTGCTCTTGCAGACATCCTCGAAGTGGTGTGACCGGTTGCAGCACTTTCATACATGGTTATAGGTGGGGCAGTTTGTTTGGAACAGGTGACTGGCGGTGACTGTCCAAGTTACTTTTCTTGACCGTTCTCATTCTAAAACGGTAATCTAAATAAAGAATACTTTTTATTATCGAAGATAATATATAAAACCCTGAATTAGCGAAGTAAATAATTATATATTTTGCTGATTGACTGAAAATATAGAAACTAAAAAATAAAATGTTCTAGAATCAAGAAACGACAGTGTTGTACATATCTATCTTCTACCTCTATATTAATAATACCACGAAATAGCGATCCTACGACGAGCGAAAATCTGAGGATCGGCAGACCCGTGGATTCTTACCCGTAAAATTTTCTCATTATGTTGTGTTCATGCTTAAATGTAGCTGGGTTAACTGTACCTTTGAGTGTTGATGCAACAACAGTCTATTGACCTGGTTACTAATATTTAACTGTGGCTAGGTGATATACAAAATGTTTTTCTCATTATAACTTTGTAGCTTCTACGGGGGAGGGGGGCTTATTTGCCACCAATTTACCTATGACAATGCTCACTCCGTTGTTGTTGTCCTTCTATTGTGCCATTTAAAAAATGCCAGGTGACTGTTTTTTTGCTAGGACAGGGTCCTTTTTTCTTATAAGCATAAAGTTTATAAGCATATCTAGTCTGAGATTCCTTAAAAGGTAAGCATAGGATAAGCATATTTTGAGGCTGGATAAAATTTTCCAAAGCAAAAATGTTATACAGAACATTCATTGAAAAGGACAAAAAGGAACAAAAATCAAGAACATCAATGTCTCATGAATTTGGCTTGTCAAAAATGTTTACCACACCATCGTCCTTTTCAACAAACTCAATATGTAAGTTATATGTTAAAAAAAGAAGAAGATAAAATAGATAAATAAATACACTATGCTTATAAAAAAAGGTGTATGACAAGCTGAAGCCTGTGTTTTTATTTCAACCAAAGTTTGAATTCAATTTTGGAACTTTCACAAAAACTTATTCCGCGAATTAGAAACTATTGGGCGACTTTTTTTGCTAGGACAGGGTTTATTTTTTTAAAAATAATACGGTAGTGTTTTAATCAGGGTTTTAACCCTATTTAAGCCAGGTCGTTGGATATGAAAATGTGGCCTAAAAATATAAATTCTGTAACTCAGCAAGTATAACTTATCCAAAAAGGTTTTTCATACCAATTCCATTACATTAGTCTAAAAGCACCCCATAACAACTTTCAAGCCAAAAATCCTTTTTGTACCCAATGCAATAAGCATTTTTCATTTTCACGAAATGGACCTGAGGGATGATTACTATGGTTGAACTGATTGAATTTTTATCTGTTTTTTTGTATAGATGCTAACCGCTTCACCTATGTTTGAGAAAACAAATTTTGCAAAAGCCAAACAGTTATCCTGTATAAGGTTACATCCAGAATACAACGCCTCAGGTATTATATAAATGGTTCACCCAATCATCCGTCATCTCAACTTTCTCAAACAAATAAAAGATAAGTTTGCGTGCGACGCCGGGTTCCCAGCTAGTAGATAAAAAATAATAAGCAGTTATTATACAATCATGATACAGTGCTGCACATATGTGTACCAAATTTAAACACTTGGTAAACAAATTTGGTAAATAATTCATAAATAATTGGATAATTATCACCTTTTTGTTCCTGCTGGATGACTGTTTTATTCGTATAATTCTTACGTAAAATCACAGAAGAATCTGAAATATACAGTGGTTGGAATGCTCTAAAATAAAAAAACTTTTAAAGAACAAGCTCAAATGTCACTGAAATTCAGTGTTACTACCATTTCGTTGCTGACAGTTTACTTTAGGGGAATAATTTGATGTATCCAAACAGAAGTTGACATTGAAGTTGGCGACATAATTTGGACACCTGTACACAGAATCATATAGTCAAAAAATATGCCATGGTGGTTGGCATGTTCTCAATTTCAAATAATTTAGAGACCAGACCCAAATTTCATTATATTACCAGCTCATAGCAGTTAGTGTTATTACCATTTTTGTGTTGATAGGTTTCTTTAAGAACAGCAGAGGAGCTATCGTTTGATGTAGCCAAAGCAGAATTTGATATTGAAGTTTCCGATGAAAAAGGTTTACAATACAGCAAGATGCACTGAAGTATCTTGTCTACAGGGACGGTGGTTGTCAAAACTGGGATTAGGCTCCCAGAAGAAGGTGCTGAATACACTTTCTTCCTTCTTACAAGCATGAGTACTGTCCAACTTGGACCTAAAACTATTCTTTAAGAAAATCGTAAAAAGAAAAAACAATCCTTCTATCACAAACAATACGACACAAGACAGAGCTAACAACATAAACGGACTGGTTACAGATCGAACACAAATAGAAAAAATGTATATGTCAAAAATATATTAATATAAAAATGATGACGTGACAAAACAGTTGGCTGTAATGATAATACTTGTCTAATGACAAACGGTAGTAAAATGTAGAGGTCCAACCCTCTAAAGGTTTTGCATCTAAATCTCCCATTAACCATAGCAGGACAACATTAGGAGCACAATACAAACATTTATAAAAAGGATAGACACATCAACAAAAAAGCAATTCAAACCGAATCAAATAGGTACAAGGTATCCAAAAACGGATAAAATTTGAAATGATTCTCAAAGAATGTAAATTGAAGTAATCAACTATCTGTGCGCCAGGACTTGTGAACCTGGCCGTAGCTTTCCACATGTGTTACGGGTACCCAACACTCAGCCTTACACAGATAGTTGTTATGGTGGGCCAGCCACAGGAGAGTACCAGCCTTTCCTAACAGGGGTGGTGTCCCAAAATGGTAGATCAAAAGGACAGGCAGAGTAGATTACAACCCCATAAGGCTACTTAAACAATGACTCAGGGCAGCAGGATCGTCAATCCTGTAGCCAAAGCGAGCAAACTATGCCTCCCTACTGAACTGGGGTAACAAGTGGGATCGTCAGCCCCAAAGACAAGTTGTCAAGCCCCCTTGCTATGCTTCTTATAGGTTCCCAAGAACGAGAGAGGAGTGAGCAAACTCCCAGCTGGGGTAAATAGAAACCGCCAGGGAAAGATTCCCTCCCCCATTTAATTCGTGGATAGGAACAAGCTAACTTCTAGCAAAAAAAAGTATGTAAGCCGAGGAATTGTTAAGGTGGGAAGAACACACTTCGGAAATAGAGCGGTAGTCACACTTAAGCCAGGTGTTTTGCTGGTTTTTGATAAATGCCCAGTAATGCCCGGCTGTCAATGTACCAGAATGGTTGATGGTTGCAACTAAGAGGTAGTTGTTATTGAACGATACGTCATCGGTTGGGTGGGATGGAACTTTTAAAACATGAAGTTTCATGGGAAGGCAGTTAACTACCCTGTTGTCTTTGAATGTTGACCCATTTATCGATGAGTATCTTCTTATCTGTACAATAGGAATATTACCACAGTTAGAAATCTCAGTTTCAATAGTGCTCTCCTGATGTATCAAACACTGGGGACAAAACCATTTGTAACCACCAAGAAGCAGTTGTGGTTGTAAAAGTGTGTTGAAACCGTCTGGCATTGACTTGCACATAGGTAAAGTTAGTATGGTTTCCTTTTGTTCCCTTGAAGATGCAAAAAACAGGAGTTACATGACGTTGTTGTTGTCAGAGTTATAGAGAGAAGATTGTCAACCACAGGGGATGACCCAATCAGCTCGTCAATAACTGCCTCTAGAATTTCTGGAACATCCTGCTGGGAATTAAAATAAAAATCTTTTTTATAAAATGCCTGCATTTTGTTTTGCAAACCCCGTAGGAAATTTGAGGGGTCGATTGGTGAGTTGGAACGCTTAATGAGCGACATAATTAAGGAAATGGACTTGACTAGTGGTGATAAAAAGGTGGATTCAGATGGCAATTGAGACCAGAGTCTCGGAAAGACTGTTAATACTTGCAGGATAGAGTTTGCATAACACGTATTACCTTTATTTATTATGCCGACCTCTGTTTGGTGACTTCCTTGGCGAATGTAATGCATGTGGTGGGCAACTCTTCTGCATTGAAGATGGTGATGGACTGCTGCGCAAGAGATCCTGGGACCAATGCGGTGAATCTCTGGCAATCCAAATGCAGAAGGAGGCTTTCATGCTTAAGTCACCCAGCTTGCGTGCAGTCAAGAATGCAGATTTAGTGGGAAAACCAAAATTTTTTAGGCAACACATAACAGATCTGGAAGAGTAACCTCTCGCACCAACCTCGATGGCAAAAAGATGAGGGGGCCACCCATTACTACGGATTATTTCAACCAAGGGGGAGTGCTTCGAAAGTTTTGTGGAGTGCCATGACACCATATTCTCCTCGCATGGACAGGTCAGTTCAATAAGAATGACGATCTTGGAGCAGTTGGAATATATTACCATATCTGGTCTTAGAGCTGTAATAGCTATATGCCCTAGGAAAACAAACCCGTCACTTAAATCAGACAAGATTACCCAGTCGTCAGCAAGGTGTAAAAGACCTGTTGGTTTGGATCTTTTGCCTGAGGTACGAGTGCCTGCTTTGACAAAGGGTATCCTTTGAAAGTTTTTCCCAGAAGATGGTGCGATGTTAGACTCTTTTAACTCTTTTAGGTTTGACAAAAGCTCCTGAAGGACTGAGTCGTGCCTAAAAGTGAACCTGCCTTGTGAAAGGGCAACCTTACAAGCACCTAAGACATGAGCCGTTGTGCATATCTGTTTATTACATAAGGAGCAGGTTGATTCGGTGGAAATCTTCCAGCGCTTAAGATTACTAGGAGAGGGAAGAACGTCAAAAGTAGAGGCCAGGCAGAAAGAGAGCAAGTTCGGGGACATGGCTAGAATAGAATTCCACGACAGGTCATTTTTGATGTAGTTTTCCCATCGTGACCACTGTCCTTGAACTTGCAACTGTAAGGCCCTACCCATGTGTGTCTCCTCATCGATAGAATTAAATAACTGGTTGTAGCTTTCCACATGTGTTACAGGGCCCCAACACTCAGCCTTACACAGGAGGTTGTCACGACAGGACCAGCCTGTCGATATTTTGACTAAGGACAGCAGGGTTGTCAAGCCTGAAGACTAAGTTAGTAAACTTGGGCACCTTACTGAACTGGGGTAAAAAGTGGGGCCGTTACACCCAAAGACAAGCTAAAAGCAAACCCCCTTGCTAAGCTTCTTATAAGTTACCAGAGAAGAGTGCGCTGAACTCTTTACCCTCTGGGTATTAACGGTAAACTGGGTTGTATGAACCAGCTAGGGTAATACAAAACCGCTCGGATTTACATTTTCCTCCCCCATGACCCTGGTAGTACAGGTTTAAAGCAACAGCGAAGGTATTTTAAAAAGAGGGGAAAAAAAAGAAAAAAAAAGCGGGTATAAAAGAAAACATATGATGTAGTGCTGTTGAGCGTTCTTGGATCAACTTTGCTTATTGCCTTATCATTGCAGAGGTACCAAGAATTTGTGGTCCGATCTTTGATATGGGCCCAATAGTGGCCTGCATTCAATGTTCCAGAGTGATTTATCACTGCTACCAAAGCATACTTTTGGATAAAAGATGTGTCCGAGTCACTAGATATCGGGATATTGAGATAAGGATTAGAAGAGGAAAAACTTTCAACAAATTTATTGTCCTTAACCAGATGTTCTCCATCTCTTGCAAACCTTTTCAAGTGCAAGGTTAAAATTTCGCTATTCCTCGTAATCCTTGTTTCTCTTGGTGCAGGGAATATTGTGCACTGAGAAATCCCGAAGAGTCAAAATAACTCTAAAAAGAGAATCTTGGAACGGTGCCTATATCGACTCTCTTACGAGACTCATGAAGAGTCTTTGCCAGAGTCATTTTTTGAGTCTCTTAAAAGACTCTTGCAAGCCATTGACTCTCTTAAGAGAGTCATCAAAGACTCTCTTCGCAGAGTCTTTCCCGCTGAAGAAACCCTTAGAAGAGTCATTTTGAGTCGCTGTGAAGAGTCATTGATATAAGACTCTTCCACGAGAGTCATTGACACTTCTTTTGAAACCCTCTATTAAGAGTCATTATTGACACAAAAGTGAGAATTAGCTTTCGTCACTTTGATAATAATCACCATGGAGAGATATGGAAGACGAGAAATGAGCTTCGAATTTTGATATTTCTATCATAATAAATATATAATTTTGGAAGGAACAATAAATAATTAATTAATATAACATGATTGATTCATAACTTACGGAACTGAAATATCATTCGGATTTATATAATAAAGCAATATGTACGATGGCCCTGAAGGCTCACATTGTGCGCGGTGTTCTTAATCATTTACTCCGTTCATTGCTTAGTGCGCGCTCTTCTTTAGTCAGTGCGCGCTCCTCTTTAGTCAGTGCGCGCTCTTCTTTAGTCAGTGCGCGCTCTTTTTTGGTTGTGCACTCTCTTCCTTTGTTTGCATTGCACACTGTTACTGCTACAGTTTTTGCGCGCTGTGCGAAAAAGACCGGGTCGAGGGACGTAGCACATAAAACGACAGAGAAAGAAGTGGATGTTAAAAATAAAAAGAAAGGTTTGAAAACACAGAAGTTAAAGGTTCAAATCAGATATAGTAGATTTCTTTGTGTTAGTGGGCAGGTACTTGTGAAGCAGTGTGATGGTGGCCATCGTTTTGTATTTTTTGAGGCCGATGAAGAGCAAACATTTGATAAGTTGAAAGAGAAGGCCTTGAAAATATTCTACAACGGAATTGGACGAAATAGCTAGAATGAAAAAGAATCTGATGTAGTAGCTACAATATGTGATAGTTTTGGTGAAAAATTTTTTACCAATGTCTTCGTTCCGTTTTGAGATACGCCTACGTAAATTTTTTTCCTTCAATCTTCTTTTAAGTGTTGATAAACTTTTGTAAATATTGTGTTGAATGGCTAAAAGAAACCCAAAATTTCAGCATTTGTATATCCATCTAACAAGTACGACTCGACTAGTTCCTCCATTATGTCTGAGGTAAAAGGAGCGCCAGAAATAAAAGTATTCCCTTATAAGATAAAAAGTTAACTACTGGCCAGCTGGCTTCATGGTGTGCGTGTATTGTGTGTCAATGTGCTGTTATGTGTGTCCAATTGTTTTCAGTTTTTGTTTTGTTTATTGTTTATTGTTGTTGTTTTTTTTATTTATTTATTTTTTCCTGGTTATTTAATTGATATATATATATATACCCCATTTCATATATCCCTAAATTGTCACTGATCATAGTTCTTTAATCAAAGGTGGCCTCACATTTTTCTAGCTATGCTATAGTGTGGTCTCCTGGATAATTTTTATAGTTGTGTGGATATCATTATTTTTATATTTATATTGTATTTTTATTTTTGCTGTTATCCTTACAAATGAATAAATGACTACTTACTTACTTACTTCATAACTCTGCCCTAGTCTACTTATGAAAAGTCAGGTTCAGAAGAACAACTCTCGTAATTTGCACGGAGAACAGCGCGAAGTAAGCCAAGAAGAGCTCGCATTATATATCGAACATCGCGCGCGAAGTACGCAAGAAGAAGAGTGCATTAGGTCGTTGAACACCGCGCAATGTGCTAAGAAGAGCTCGCACAGAATCAAGAAACACCGCGTACAATGTGAGCCTTCAGGGCCATCGTAAATATGTGTTTAAGTAAAATCTTAGATTGAAAAATTATAATTAGTCCTGGAAGCACAGTCTCGCGAAAATTTCTTCTATTCACACCCACTAATATAAAAAATATTATATCGACAAATTTATGTACAACACGAATCATAAATATTCTTATGTGAACAAAAAAGCTATTTTTTAAGTTGCTATTCCCAAGAGCCACCAAGAAGGAAAAACCGCGTGTTTGATTTTGATACTTTCGGAATTCAAGATCGTTCGATTTTAACTTTTGTAAGTTCAACGAATTCGAATCATTGTGTATGAGAATTGAAACGAAAAGGTGAGCTAATTTTATATTTTTTGTGTGCTATGAGAATTTTTTTATTTGTTTACATTTTAATGTTATCATTTTCATAAAGGCTTCCTAAACCGGTTAGTAAGGAATTTCTTTTTCTTTCTATCTTCAAATCTTGTTTTAGAAACATTTAAGCATTTTAATGCTTTTTGCTTGTAAGTTTTGTTTAATTAAGATTTCTACTGTGAAGGTTTGACCGAGAAAAGTCACCTAAAGGAGAGTAAGGAAGGCAAGCATCCCGTCTGCAAGAATATCTATTCAAAAGTTGTTAGTTTTTAAATCTCCGTTGCATTTTAAAAAATATATATGTAAATATTAAAATGACTTTTTAATTTTGGTAACCAAAGAAGAAATTACTTTGGCTAAATTTGGTGCCGAGTCTTGTAAATTAATTACTTCCTTTTGTAGGAAAGTTAAAGTTGCTTCCAAACACTTCGGATAGCTAATATTAAATAAATAATATGTGGAGAACCAAATTGTATATTACTATTTTTCGGCGACTAGTCAGTTTCTTATAAAGTGGTTTCTTATAAAAAAAAACGTGTAAAGTGGTTTCTTATAAAAAAAAACGTGTATGTGCTAAAGAACAAATGTGTTTTCACACACCATGTTGAGAATAATAATAAATACTTTTAAAAGAAAATTACTTTCGAGACTTATTAGCCAAAAAAAGTAAAAACACAAAAGTTTTATATTTTTCATTTTTATCTTCTCTTTTTTTATCTCTTTCACATTCTTAATTTTACGGTGAGTGTTGTAGAAAAAAAATATCAACCTTACCTTTACTACTTTCTTCATTCTGTTTACTTATTTCCTCCATCAACAGATCGACTTTAAAAGTCTTAGGAGGTTGAAAACCAAGAATTATTTTGTTCTTTAAGGTGAAATAATCGTTCCAACATTGCGGCAAATCAATTTCCGTCACTCTTTTAAATTCATCCATAACCTAAATCGAGAAATTACATACAATGTGAAAAATATATGATTGGAAATTCATAAAAACTCTTTTTATGTAAATGTGATCGATTAGAGAACCGCTGATATGTGTTGGTTCGTTTACAAGCAAGGAATAGTCTTTTAACGTGAGGTTTAGGTCTTCATTCTCGTTGAATGCATTAATATTGAAATCTCCCATAACTATATCAGGACTCTGACTTTTTAATAAATAATCAAACGTTTCCAGAAATTATATTATCTCTCTTGAATTTTTTCGATATAACAGTAAAATCTTAAACTCCCTTGGTGAGAAGAACTTTTTTACAACAGTAATAATGCTAAAAGATAGCCGGGGGACCCGGCGTAAGCGTCACAAGCAAAAGTGTTACAATTTCCATCGATCCTTCAAGAACAGACGATCTGGACACTACACAACAGTTTTCGCATTTGAGAATTTTTTCCTCCATAGACTTGATTTTAATCAACTTCTCACAGGCATCACACTCTGGAATTGTTATAACAGTATTTGATGGAATTGGCACTTTAACATTTGGTGGAGTCTCGTTCATTATAGCATAGCATTCTGTATCGGAGCACGTAGAAAGATATTTTTCACCACTGAAGGAACGAACCAACAGGTTTATGAAGTTGAAGTAATGATTACCACTGACAACACTTTCACGAAAAAATGATATCCACTCCTCCCAAATAGTGAATTCAGCTGACCCAGTATCGTTGACTAAGCAAGCTTGGTTGAGGACTTTTGTGTATCGCAGTCCAACCCTAACTCCTTCTTTGACAGCATGATTTAAATCTAGAGTAGCTTTTACGGATACAGTTTTGCCAACATTTACACAAATCTAATTCAACATATTCAACAGCAGGCTCAGCCCTCTCGAAAGGTACATTTAACTTTTCTATATGCGCAACATCTGTGTTTTTATTAATGACATATTGGGCAAAGCAGTTCTTTGCAGTTTCATTTTGCTTCACAATGTTCTTAAACTTCACTGCATCCCCAGAAATCTTGGCGCTGACCAATTTTTCCCGTTTCTCTACATCAAAGCACATTGCTTTAACAGTTTTATTTTTCGACTCAGGCGTTTGTAGCCTCACGTTAAAGAAGTTGTCACTTTTTTTAGGCGACACGTTGTGGACATATGCAACAAAATCTTCATTCTTCCGCTTGATTGACATCTGAAATTTGTAAAAGTAATGTTAAATATATATAAAATCAAACCTTTCAAGAAAATTCATTTTTGCACAACAGGCTATTTTGTCTATATTATATATAAGACTTGTACCAGTAAAAAAATGCTATGCAGAGATATGTTGTGTATTAAAGTCGCAGTTCAGGCATCTAGTTTGGAAAAACTGGTGAAATATAAGTGATGACTTTACGATTTTATTCGAGGAATAACAGACAAGTACCAACAATTCATATAAATGCCAATTGCTTTTTTAGAATATGGTGCTTATTGCACTTGAGATATTCACATGGGCGCTTAAAAATTTGTAGGTGCTAATTCGAATGATGAAGCCAAAAAGTAGCTATGCTTCTTTTAACAAAAATGTGTACCTGCTAACTAGCTAGCTAGCTATACTACTGTATTTTATATAAGCCATCAGCCAATATTAAAATTTTAACAACTTCAACAATCTCTTAGTTTAGTGTAGGAGTAGTTATGTCAATCTAACAAATCGTAATCATCAGTGTAAATACTTGTAAACAAGTCAGAAATAAACGAGGCAATCAATTTGTTGTCTCGCTTAACCCTAACCCTTTAACAAGGGTTTACACCAGAAACCTTATTTGTGTACTGTTAGTAAACTAATTACACCTTTGAAGGTCGAAATTCGACCTGCCTCGATTATTTGGAAGACTTATTTAACTATAGCTAACTAGAGCTATATATTTTTAAAACTCTTAAATTTTCTTATCAATCCTCTCTACCATTATCTTTCAGTTAAAATCGCAATAGAAAGAAAAAAGGACAACCTTTATCTATTTTTTAGTGTCCAGCACCAAAATTGCAACACGTTGTTGGTGTGTTTTCACTGTGTATCTTAGAGTGCATTGAGAAAAAGGAGATTGGAAACAAAAATTAGCATTTGAACGATAATGATGACGGAAGTTTCCATAGAAAGTTTTAGCTTGATTGCTGAGACAGCTCTTCTCTTTTTGTGTCTTGCTTACAAAAACCACCGCCTGAGGGAACTTTTCGCGTGTCAAGAGAGGACTCGGGCCGAAACTATTTCCAGTTCTTTTCTTCCTTATATGGTAGATAAAGACTTTTTCCCACCTGCTCTAGTGATTGCCAAATTTGGCAAAGGGCAGAGGGGACAGGCAAAAAACATCATGGACAAACTTTTTGCTTGCGCGGCCCTCCGTCTTTTCCCCAGCGCCTCAGTAGTGGTGCGTCTAGGGAATTTTTAAGCCAGGCCAGCAGCAGGACATTTGTTCATATTTGTATCTTATCTTTTTCCATATTTGACAAAAATGGAATGGGCTCTGGGTTGGCCTGGAGCATTGATCGCTTATTCGTCTTGGGGACCGAGATTGTTAGCTTTTGTTCCAATGTTCATTCCGCACGAGGAACTTGCGTACCCACTTCTGTATCTCCAACAGACAGACCTAGGAAAAACAGAAACCTCACAAGAGCTTATGAATGGCGGAAATTGTTAAAGCCGGTCGGTTTCTTGTTTATTTTGTTCTAATCACAGCAGCTCAGTACGTCCTTAATTTGTTCTTAATTTTTAGTTAAACTTTAGCCTCATGTAAGTTATAGGTTCTTATTATAAAAACTTTTAAAACGTCTTTTAGCTTCATGAAAACATGACAAAAATTTAAAAACAATCATTTATGTATTACGCCTGTTGAATTGGTGCTACAAAGTTACTCGTCATGCTTATTTTTTAGGTGGTGCAACTCGCAAATCGCCTCGTCCTATCGAAAGTAAAAATAAATGTCCTTTGAAGGCTGCCTGCGACTGGTGCACGATTGGTCTAAAGGAAAAGTCAGGTCAGTTAATCTGGTTTGGAAAACCCGAAAACCTTACGAATGGAAAAATTTGGCCTTGAGTCAAGCACAGAGTCGAGTCAGAAAGGAAAGCGTAGGGTACCTAGGCTTGAATATCGTTATTCCGTTTGCAAAAGGATTGACCAGCATTTAAAGAACGTACATAAACTGAACGTACATAAACTGAAGAGTTGTAGCGATAAATACAAAGAATATCTACAAAAAGCGGTTGTGGTCAAAGATCTGAATTACGTCGAGGAATAGAAAAAGGATGTACAGCACGAAAGGCGCGAAACTATTCGTGATTTCAGGGATTACATCCCGGAAACTTCTGTTACCTACGTGCCAGAATCGAAGAAGAATGCAAGAGTTTTTGCTTCGCGTGATGTGACTGAGGATAGCTCAACAATCAGTGAAACCGAAATAACAAACGAGGAGGTTTTTGAAAATTCAAAAACTTTTTAACTTCTGTTGATTGGGGGAGATTGGATATAAGCACTGCAGTGCATTCTGTTTCCAACAATAAAAGTGTGCTGAAGGTCTTAGAGACTGATGATTTGTCACAGCTGCTTGAAAGAAATAAAGTTAGAGACGAATTCCTTGGAAAACATTGTGTAAAACAGAAATTTGCCCCATTGACAAAAAAGAAGTATCTAACATCCATTATGCACTTCTTCCTAATAAACGAAGAAATGTTGCTAAAGAACTACACTGCCGATGATATAGTTCGCATAAAGGTGCATATTATCCTATAAAAATGTGCGTGTATGTGTTGAATCAGAGTTTTGCTCGTTTTTTGTACCAAATGGTGTTTTAAGGACCTCCAATCGTATTATCTTTTTGGGAAAAAAGAACACGTGATGTGCGTACTCAAAGCATAAAAATTGAAAGTGCTAAAGTGCAAGATACGAATGCTGCAGACTAAAGCAATGATATGCCTTTTTCATTAATACCTATATTCTGTCTGTCCTACCGACTTTGCGATGGCGCAATTCCCGTGAAACATGATTCGACATTGGCTTTTGAAATGGCCTGATTGAAAAATATATTGGCCTGGTTAGCGAGGTCTTAAAGCAGCGAGGTTTTAAATCAGAAGCTAACATAATTTGAACAATCATAGAGAAAAAAGTCTTGGTTTCAGGGTAGGATTCATCGTTGGTAATTAGGTGAACTTCCGTTATATCAAAACTATAGTTAAATCCTAGTAACTCAAATCTTCTAGGAACCGAGGAAAATAGTCCGCCCTAACGAATGTTTTAGTTAAACGGTGTTAAACGGTCCCGTTAAGTCGAATTTAGTTCCATTAAAATCGATTTTTTCATAAAGTGGCCAACAGCTACCGGAAAAAGGTACAATCTTGCTAATAAAAAATGCATGCAAATCGCTTGTAAATAGAATTTAACTATATCACGTCACGCTAATAAAAACTAAAAAAAAGTTACATTTTATTTTTAATTTCCTCTCCTGGATTAAAATAATCGACTAATCCGAAAAAAATAACCTCAGGGAGAACGAACAATGGGTCGAGTTAACGAATGTTCGAGTTTTTTATAAGAAAGTATTAACCAAAGTTTAAGGGGCCCAAGAAAATCGTTCGAGATAATGAAAGTTCAAGTTATTAAGTTATTCTGTGTTTGAGTTACCGAGAGTTAACTGTAGTAATATGTTATCTTACCCTCAATTTGCCCTGCGTCATTACATTGCATATAGACGATCGATGAAACTTTATCATCGCGCACATAAATTCTATAGAAACGCAAGGAAACAATATAATGACATCATTGGAATCAAAAGCGTCATCAATGGTAGATATTTCTTGCAAATCTGGGCCATATTATATTGTTTCTAACCATATATGCTCTTGGAAACACCGTAGTAACCAACTGGTACCCCACATACATGCTAACCACACAACATCTTACAATACTGTCATAGATGTAATTTAAAGCCTTGAGGCTCCAACTCACCCGGTGCCGTAAAAATGCTTTCTGAAAAAATAATCAAGCAATCTCATTGTTAGGGCTGCTTCTATCTCGGTACGAGGATAAACTGAACAAAAAATAATGTTTTTTCCCCCATATTCTTTTGGACTAAGGTATTACTAATTGTGATATTTATAAATCGACGATGGATGGTTTATAAAATTTGGAATAACGACCGAGTTTTAATCATTACAAATGTAACTGCGTAGGTAGAGTCCCCTCAATCAATGTGTCTAAAGAATAGCGATTATGGTTAAGCAAAAGTGACCTTGTGATTTTAGAGTGGTTAAAGTGCCATATTTTAGTAAAAGGGCGTGGTGGTTTTGGGTTCACAACAATAATGAAAAGTGACATTTTGACTTTAAATTTGATTTTTAAATACCTTAATGTTTTCAAATTCACCCAAAATTTACCATGTAAAAGAGTAATAGGCCCGACTACCATATTCTAAAATCTCAATTAAAAATAATGAAAATTGGGGAAATTATGGCGTATTTTCCTTGATTTTTTTAAAACGCATTTGTTTTCAAAACTCGAGCAAAACGTTGCGTTGTAAAAGACTACCTTGGTTTTACTTCGCTGCGAAAAAGCTAATTTTTTTAAATTTCAGTCAGAAAACATTGTGTGGTTATTGTAGGAGTATATATTATCTAAAAGGGTTCCTTGAGTTTGGGGGATAGACCCAAAATTAAATAAAACCCTTTTCGGATTATCAGAACCACATCATATGGCACTAATACCACGTCGTTGAAGGTTTTAACTTCATTAAAACGCAAAAACTTATTGTTTTATAATGGAAAACAGCTTATCTAATTCCCACATTTTTTGTCAAACGTCAAACACAAAAATCAGCAAGTTTGCGACAATTGCGCACGCATATTGGTAATGACAAGGAGCAGGCAGTAAAAGCGGGCACTTTTACCACCCGCGAATTACAAACTTTGTTATTGCGCATGCGCAGATAAACAACTTTGTTCTTTGACAGTCAATTTGGCGGTAGACATCTTTGTGTGTTTATATTCCACTTAACGTTTTAAGAAGACTTTCCTTGTTATACTGGCTTAAATCAGGATAAGTGTAAATATGATTAAAAATTATATAACCAGAGTTTTATGTGGCTTTGCTAGCTAACAAGTAACCTCAAACTGAAAAGCTAGCTGAGACGTATTTTAACCATGTGTAGCTAGCTAACATTTAGGTCTCTGGTTCAATAAATAAAAGTTAATAAAGGCTTTCTAGCTAGCCCCATCAGTATAGAGCTGTTTTTGTAGTTCTCAAATTTTGCAGCTAGCTAGCTAGAACTCTGCATCTTTAAAAATTGTTTTTTTCAGCAAGCTAGCTAGGTGATAACTTGTGTAACACAACCCCAGTCATGGACATAAAATCGAGAAAGTAGTTTTTGTGTAAGTAACACGCAATACCAACACGATGTTCACAGCGGACTACGGTTCTTAGGTTATTTGGTACGCTTTTCAGCTATACGCCAGTTTTAATTTTTTGTTTCTGAATACATTGACGTCAATTTTGTTGTTCGTTGTTGTATTAGAGATAGGGAAATGTTCCTTCTAGCGCGGTCGCGAACGGGGGAATTCCCTAAATCAACGCATGCGCAATAGACCTTGGATACCAGCGCCCGCTACCTTAGTAACCACGATACTCATTTGCCGTATGATAGGGAAATTCCCATAAATAGGAATTGCGCCAGTTGAGTAGAAAAATCCATATAATAAAAGATGAATACGCACACAGTGAAAGAATTACATGTTATCGCGAGAGGTCGTGGTTTAACGGGATATTACAAGCTGCGCAAGGCCGCATTAGTTGCTCTATTGGAGGAGGTACCAGCGAGACCACCCAGACCTATAACACCAATGGCCATTGACCTCTTTGAAAACCAAGAGATGGTGAAGGACCGTCCTATTGGAGGTAAAACCGTGGAGTTGCTTACCCCCATCTGAGATGGACGTCTTCGAGAAACGGGAGCTGTCGAAAAATTGTTCGATAGTGAAAACTAAGATGAAGGAATGGTACAACTGGCTAGCTGATGCTGTCCCCAAACCTATAAGGGAGGGGGTCAAGAGGACCTATGCAACCTTTAAACGTGGGGTGATGGAGCTCTATAATGGAGCAGCCGGCGCGAAACCTACACTACATGACGAGGTTGAAAAAGAGGCCGAGGAAGACTACCTGGAAGACATCCAAAATCTCTACAAGGAGCATGACTACACACCCCAGGAACATAAGCATGCTCATCACAGGACCTTCCGAAGTTTCTGCATCCCAGGCATGGAAGGGGCCGACGTTGATGATTATATAGGTTTGGTGCGACCCAATGTGAAAACTTTGGTTGAGGGGCAAGTAGAAGAGATGGGGTCGGCGAAGGTACAGCTGTCACTATACATCTTGTGGAAGAAGCCAACAAATGTGGAGGAAGCCAACGATGGGGAGTACATCGAGGTGAAGAAGGTCTTCCACAGTAACATGGCCTCGGTCTTCCAAGGTAGCGACGTAGATGATGTGTTGGATACGGTGTTTGCCCAAATCAAAACACATGTGGAGAATCCTGCACTACCCAAAAGTGGCTTCACGATCAGTCGAATCCTGCATCTCGATGTAGACTTCCATAAGCTACGGCTAACGAGGGGCTCATCGTACATCGAAGCACCCAAGTGGATAGCTTCAAAGAAGGCCATTATTAATCCTAAAAACGAGGACGAGGAGTGCTTCAAATGGGCCATTATAGCATCCCTGCATCATGAGGAGATTGAAAGGGATCCACAAAGAATCACCAAGCTGAGACCCTACGCAGACCTCTACAATTGGGAGGGTATAGAGTACCCCACCAGCACCAAGAGCATTTACAAGTTCGAGAAGAATAATCCCGACATTGCGGTCAACGTCCTATACGTGACAGGAAAGAGCATCAACATCCTACGCCCGTCTCCGCACAATGGACGTACCAAGCAGGTGAATCTACTGCTCATTACGGATGATGAAAAGACTCACTACACTGCCGTCAAAAGCCTATCACGGCTCCTAGGCAAGGAGATCTCGAAAAATAGGAATGCAATGCACTTCTGCTTAAACTACTTACAGGCCTTTCCCACAATCGAGTCGAGAGACAAGCACCACCGCTACTGCATCGATCATGAGGCTGTGAAAATCAAGATGCCAACAGAGGCCGAAAAATGGCTATACTATAAGGATGGCCATCAACAATTCAAGGTACCCTTTGCCATCTATGCAGATTTCGAGAGCCTGCTGATCCCGGTAGATGAAGCCAAGGAGATCAAGACGAAGAAATTGAACAAGCATGTACCATGTGGTTGGTGCACGTACAGTACCTTTGCCTATGGAGATGTGCCATATCCCTTGTACAGATATCGCGGTAAGGACTGCGTGACGAAGTTCGTCAACCATCTGGAGGACGAGGTCAAACGTCTCTATGCTACCTACCCACAGCAGGACATGCTACCACTAACGGAGGTGCTAAAAAGGGAGCACAACGAGGCTGAGAAATGTCATATCTGCATGAAGCCCGTCGATGACGACAAGAATCACAAAGTTCGGGACCATTGCCACTACACAGGGCTCTACAGGGGTGCCGCGCATAACAGCTGCAACCTCAAGTACAAGATACCAAGCCACGTGCCCGTGATCTTCCACAACCTCTCAGGATACGACGCCCACTTGTTCATCCGAGAGCTAGGCGAAAAGTATAATACGGAGGACATTGGGTGCATCGCTGAAAACACGGAGAAGTACATCAGCTTCAAAGTCAAAATCAATGTACCCCTTGGCGATGGTGAGACGTACAAGAAGATCGAAATCAGGTTCATCGATAGTTGTCGCTTCATGCCCTCAAGCCTGGAGAAATTGGCAAGCAACCTCATTGGTACAAACGCCGCAGGTATGAAATGTCAGCAGTGTGCGGGTACTGGTCTTGAATTTCAGAGCGTCGATGCTGAGTATGTAGCAAAATTTTGGTGCAAGGCTTGCGAGTCGAGTACCACGAAGAAGCTAGACATGGAGCAGGTAAGAGCAAACGTACCTGCCACGGCCAAATTCATCGCTGGGGATGATTTCTTCAGACTTATGCTTCGAAAAGGCGTCTACCCTTACGAGTATATGAATGCCTGGCGACGATTTAAGGAGACGGAGCTACCACCCAAGGAGGCCTTCTACAGCAATCTGAACATGAAGGGGATCAGCGACAACGACTATGAGCACGCAAAAAAAGTCTGGAATGTCATCCCCTCGCCGAGCTCCGGGACTACCATGGGCAACTACCACGATATGTATCTCACAACAGACGTCCTACTATTGGCAGACGTCTTCGAGACATTTCGAGACGTCTGCTTGGAGAACTACAAGCTCGATCCCGCCCATTTCTACAGCGCACCGGGTTGGCTTGGAAGGCTGCATTGAAATTTACGAGTATAAGGCTGGAACTTCTCACCGATCCAGACATGCTCCTCATGTTTGAAAAAGGTATTCAAGGAGGTATAGTCCAAGCTGTACACCGTTATGCCAAAGCCAATAATAGGTACATGGGAGACCAGTATAATCCGGAGGTTGAATCCTCCTACTTGCAGTACCTCGACGCCAACAACCTGTACGGCTGGGCGATGAGGCAGGATCTGCCCACGGACGGGTTCAAATGGGTATCGAAGGTAGAGACATTCACTGAAAAGCGCATAGGGAAGCTCGTTGAAGACAACAAACATGGCTACCTGTTGGAAGACATCGACTACCCGGACAGACTACACGACATGCATAACGAACTACCGTTCCTACCCGAACGCAAGAAGATCCACGGTGTTGAGAAGCTGGTCCCGAATCTGGGTCATAAACGTCGATATGTGGTACATATCAGAGCCCTTCACGAGGTCATAAAACATGGGCTTGAACTCAAGAAGGTCCATAGAGTCATCCAGTTCAACCAGAAGGCATGGCTTAGGGGTACATCGATCACAACACGGGGTTGAGAACAAACGCGAGGAACGAGTTCGAGAAGGACTTCTACAAACTCATGAATCTCTCGGTGTTTGGCAAGACGATGGAAAATATTAGGAACCACCACAACATCCAGTTATTCACGAGCGAGGAGAAGTACACGAAGCTCGTGATGAAGCCGAACTTTAAAGGTGTAAATCGATTTAGCAAGCACCTTCTGGGGGTTGAGATGGGCAAGACTGAGGTGAAGATGAACAAGCCCATCTACATGTCGAAGCCCGTCGACATGTCGAAGCAAGTTATGTACGAGTTCCACTACGACTACATACAGCCCAAGTATGGTAGCAAACTGCGGCTCTGCTATATGGATACGGACTCGTTCGTGTACCACATTCGAACCCACGACTTTTACGAGGATATCGCGAACGACGTCGAGACCCGTTTCGATACCAGTGCCTATAATCCTGGTGATAACAGGCCTCTCCCCATAGGGAAAAACAAGAAGGTCGTGGGCTTGATGAAAGACGAATTAGGGGGTAAAATTATGACCGAGTTCATCACCCTCAGGGCCAAGGCATATGCCTACAAGAGCCTTACACCGGAAGGCGGAGATCGCAAGGCCAAGGGTGTTAAGAGATGCATCACCAAGAAGTCTATCACCTTCGACGATGCCTGGAAGAGGGCGTCGATATCTACAAAACCTGGGCCACAATCCAAAATAAGGGCCATAAAGTCTATACACAGGAAGTGAACAAGCTGGCACTCAACAGGGCAGACGACAAACGTATTGTACAACCGGACCAATTTACAACGCTAGCCCGTGGTCACTACCGCTTGGCGTCTATAGGAGAATAAATGATGGACATAGTCCTACCGTATGTCATGATCGTCTACATTCTTTTTCGTTATAAACGAGTACTAATAAAGATGTCGGAGCTTGCACAAGTATTCGACACAGCCTCTGCAGAATGTGAACATGTTGATAAACCCATCGATAAACGTAGTATCCTGAAGGAGGTCCTACATAAGGGCAAGGGACACTTGCTACCGAAAAAATGCACAGAAGGCTTTATCGACAAGGCCCCGGAAGAGACCATCGATAAGGTCTATACCGAGTACCTTAAACGTGAAGTCAACGAAAAAGGTGAGAAGACGGCTAGGGCACTCTCTACCCACGTAATCAGCCTTTATGCAAATTTGATCGGGAATGTGATGAACATTGATTCTGTGGACGAGCTACGTCGGGATATTGAAGAAGACCCCATCATCAAGGACTCGATGACAGACATAGGTATCCTTGTCTACTGCGCCATTGGGAGATGTCTGGCACCCCTCTTGGTGGTGGGGCATACGGCGAGGCATATGAAGAAGAAAGAGGAGGAGGTGCAGGAGGAGGTGGAGGTGCAGGAGGAGGTGGAGGTGCAGGAGGAGGTGGAGGAGCAAGAGTCGTAGGGGTCTACAAAATTTTTTATAACTCTTATAACAAATGGGTGAAGAACAAACACAAGAAGAGAGAGTCAAGACAAAGCCAGTAAAGAACCCTGGGCGAGTTGCACAAGGTCACAAGTTGGCGGCACTGATGAAGAAGAGGAAAGAAGATCTGAAGCAACAAGAGGGGACTGTAGAGCCCGCAGTCAAAACCTCTTCTGGAGTGAGTTCTGTGCAGTCGATGATGCCGTTGTATGGCGTAGGTACGTTTGCCGTGTTGGCGATAGGAGTTGGTTTCTACATTTTCCGTAAGAAGCCGGCTCGCCAGCCTGACGAAATCCCTGAGCCATCGCCTGGCGGCTCCACAGGAGTACATGCGCCTGACAGCTCCAAGCAAAAACAAAAGCAAACGCGACAGCCTGATATCGACATTTTCAAGATGTCTTAGCCCCCTAATAAATGAGTTCAAACGTAACGCCTCAGCAGAAAGAGATTATCGACATGCTCTATGAGACTGTCGTGGACCTAGGGTTCACGTTTGCATACGCGATGATGGGCAAAAAGTTCCTTGGCATCACGAGTCCCTCAACCAAGATGGATACCAGTGATGCTCTCAAGATGGTGGTTTACTTTTCAGCTGGTAGAGGTTCAAGAGAGATGGCTGTTTCAAAGGGGTGGATCCCCGCAAGTATCGTGCCTAAACCAAAATAGTTGGAGGGGGTGTACGTAGTACGTACACCCAGCCGGGTCAAAATGGTCATGATGCCCTGCGTAATATTAGATAAGATTATGTATACCTCTGGTACACATAACCGTAGAATAAATGCTAGACATTGTAAAAGACTCTCATACGACTATCTTTACAGGACCGACAAGCTGCGGAAAGACTCAGCGTGTCCTTGATTTGATTGAGAACGAATACAATCACCATTTCAACAACATCGTCATTCTCTGCCCTACAATACAGTGGAACAACACCTACTTGGAGAGATCCTGGCTCTGGAAAGATGACTACGTCTTCCTGATAGAGCCCAAGGATCAACTCTTCTATTGGCTCGAGCAATTATCAAAGCTACTAGCGAGTGAGGAGACGTTGTTCATCATTGATGACATGATCGCGGATGAAGCCATGGATAAGCGCAGAAATTCGCTCCTCGAGCTCGCTATAAGCGGGAGGCACAAGAAGCACAGTTTGTGGTTGTTAACGCAGAGTTATACGGCCATCCCCAAGAACCTCCGCAGACAGAAGAAGCAAGTCTTCATGTGGTACCCCTCGGAAAGGAGTGATATGAAGATGATCGATGAAGAAACGAACATGATCGACGACTGGGAGACTATCAAAACAGGGTTGAAAAAGTCCGAGCACGCTTGCCTGTACATTAGGTCGAAGCACCCCAGGAGTTGGAAGATTTTGAAGTGAGCGACCACCCCACTCAACAAAAACCGCACCTCGTATTACCCTGGGTGGTGGGGTTCTAAACCCTACCAGGGAGCATCAAAACAATCATGATGTCTTCGTTACATTGATCTTCCTCTTGAATTTTGTATAGATTAGTCCATACAAAAGATTTTCGGATGTCAAAATCATTACAAGTTAAAAATGTCTTCGCAACAAATTACTCTATTCAACGCAGTGCCCGTGGGAACCATCGAGACCTTATTCGATGGATGGATGGTGCGATAGAAATTGCCGTCAGGTCAAGAAAACCTAAAGCAGTAGCTTTGACAAGGTGGCTTACAGGAAAGGGAGTGGAAAAACTACAAGACGAGCTCAAGAAGCAGCGCCAGACCATCGAGGACGGAGAGATGGCTCTGGCTTTACTCAATGATGACCTAGAAGACAGGGACAACCAGCTTGCGGAACTCGGGGGAGAAATTGAGGAGCTGCGGCAACGTGCCGTACCTCATCTCAACGACCCTGGAAAAGACAATAGTATGGCCGTTATCCGGAAGAACAACGATGATCCCTGGCCCTACCTTGCCATCTGTGGCCAACAGGGGTATGTAGCTCAAAAGATTAGGAACAAGCTTGTAGATTACCCCAAGAGTGAGATTGTAGTACTGGCAGAGACCCCGAATTCTATCGTTCACTACAATTGGCTTCAAGAGCGTGGGAAACCCTGAGCGTGTGAGACATTTTAGGCTGGGTCTTACATATACGCATGAACGTCTCATGCTCCTGCAGAGCCCCTAGGCGATGGCACTCGCGGAATAAAAGACTAAGTAACGAGTTTTGTAGCCCCCCCCTCGGGCCACAAAAACATAGAGTTGACAAAAAAACAACACACATTTACCATTGTTTGACATGCTCTGGGGGTACTTCAACATCCTCCGGGATCAGCATGAGCTCCTCCGAGACGAAGCTTCGATCAGGTGCTCCTGCGGAGCCGCTAGGCGATCCACCGTCGAGATAGTACAATAACCTTGTACCACCCACGATACGGTCCAATCTAAACGTTTTCTTACTCCAACATGCGTCAGTGGCACGTTGTCTTTGATCACCGTGTTCTTCTCCGGGTTGTAATAGATACAAGTAGAGACCATCCTCAGGTAGGGGTTTCTCTTCAGGGTGCTGCTCACCTTTCGCGAGCGGGACATCATCCATCTTGATGGCTTTTGAAGGTTTCATGCCGATCATGACGGTCTTGGTATTATTGAGACTTTTGACGATAGTGTACAGATGCTTGACCCATGTGGTACTTTGCTCGTCAGAGACCAGCTCTTGCGCATCCTGTGGTTTGAACAGTCTCTCCGCGAGCACCTTGTTGTAGGCCTCCACGAAGGCTGTGAAAGTATGGTGGTACTTGGTAGTTGCCCGCTTTAATTCGACGCCCTTGCTTTCTAGCAGTTTTGTCACGTCTGACTTGAACTCACTACCGTTGTCGCACTGGAATGTCTTGGGATATCGGAGAGGTCCTGCCTTATAGATGTCCTTGATCATGTCCGCGACTTCGCTGGCTTTCTTGGTGCGTAGGGGCCTAGCCACCTTATAGCGAGAGGCCACGTCGATGCCCGTCAAAATGTATTTGTACGTATTGCCGTACAGCCTGTCGTGGGGCATGTACAGCAAGTCAAACTGATGCATTTCATTAGGCTTCGTGATGGTGAAATGAGGTCCTCGAATATGTCTAAGCCAGAGCAGTTGACGAGTCAGCCATTGAGTAACCTTCTTTTTGGATAGACTACTCCCGTCGGAGAGTAATTTGATGGCTTTCCGTCCAGTCCAGAGATGTTCCGGAGTGTAAAAGATTTGGCTGAGTTTCTCAGCCTCCTCCTTGGTAAATAATTTTGACATGTCTTTATTAGACGCAGTCAGCACATGTCAAAAATCTTACAGATAACTCTTGTGGAGCTGCTAGGTGAATTTGTATGCGACCACCTCTAGAAGGGCAAAGGAGCCAACGATGAACGTCAGCTCACCGTCTTGTTGTTGCTTGGAAGGTGTGTAGTAATCGGATAGTTTCGGAGCTTTCTCCAGCGTCGCAATGTAGTACTGGTATAGATCGTCATCCAACTCCTTCAAACTCTCACCTGCTTGACGCTGTAACTCCCGCTGCTTGTTGTACCAGTCAATCTTTGCCTGTCTATCTCTTACCCACTGTGCTTGAGCAGTTTGTAGCTGCTCAACAGCCTTGTCGTGTCTCTTACGTTCTTCTTCACCATGCCCCGAGAGTTTGCTAAAGAGATAATTTGAGCCACTGAACGCTAGAGCATTGATTAGCGCACCTCCTGCCATGATTGCCAGAGTTGCCATATTTATTCAATACTCCACTCCGTGGAAGCGCCCATCCAAGATGTTAAGCTGCGCGTCTTGCAGCAAGTACACATAGCACTTGAAATCCCCGGTACTTCCGTCAGCTTTCTTGGTCATGTGTAGGGTGATGCCATCACTGAGTCTCTGCAATGGTCTACCCGAACCATGTAGGGTATTATCTGGAGAGCTTCGAAAATCGATGAAGAGCGCGTATCTCTCAGTCATGAACTGCCCGATCATGACCTCGGAGTCATGGCTACCAAACAATTCAAAGACTTGCTCAAGATGATCCTTTGGTAGCATGGCGTGGCTATACAGTTCATTAGGCTCGCCTTCAACAGTAATCGAGATTCTTTCGATCTTGGGGTTATAGAACACCTCGTTTACACCAGCGTAGGCTTTGACTTTTCCAGGGTCTACGAACAGTAGTAGCACTCCCTTGAGACTCTTGGCGGGTGTATCGATCTGGAGGTTATAGCTGGTATCACTCTTTTTAATAGTGACCACCTTGCTTCTCAGGATCCTTTCATAGGGCAGCGCGAGTCTCGAATATCGTAAAATCATAGCACTGCTAAGCCCCTCGTGGTGCACTTTGTCAAACTCTAGGGCGATGTTGGTAATCTTGTACTGAGCATCCGCTGGCTTAGCTGCCGTAGACCCTGATGCCGCTGTACCTGTATCTTTGATGACATCACCATAAGGACTGAAATGCAGGACGAATTGTAGCCTGTCGTGGAGTCCTCCCTGGTAGAAGGGTAGGTCTCTGGTGAGCTCGAACATCTTGCCTAATGGGATACAGAAAGTGTTGCCATAAGCTGCCACGATCGCTTTTTCCTCGGGCGTACCGACATGGTCCGTTGCTTTCACCTGGAGGGCTCTGATGGTACCGTCATTGGGGTTGATGCCTTCCAGAATGAGGTTGTTTTCTCTCTCAAACTTGGGGAGCCACAAGTCCCTGTACACCGCTAGGGTATTGTAATCGCTAATGTTCTGCACCTCGTTGCCGTTCAAGGTGATACGCAAATTCTGCACCAGGGCCTTGCCAATATTGCTCACGATGGTTCTCTTCGTGTTCGTACCCTCAAGCTCCTGGTTGAAAAGGAGCCTGAGAGAGCCTGGGAAAATTACGTCGTCCCGCCCCATGTTTGGTACATCCACGTACAAGTCTTCATTTTGATTGATCGTACTAGGGACGTGACTTACTTTAACACGCTGCTTCTTTCCTTTCATACCCAGCATAGTCTTGACTTCTGCATAAGGATCGAGTTTAGTTCCGTACATGTTTATTACTAGGGGTCTTGCGGATTGAATAAATGCCGATTAATCCAGCATACGAAGGAGACGACTTTACGCTGGAGGAAAACATTTCAGACCACGAGGAGCAGGATGGATCTTTCAGTAGGTCTAAGGACCTGCCCGATGCCAGCTCCATGCTAACGCCAGAAGAGCAGGGTCAACAAGACACCATGACAAGGCAGAGGGGAGAGCTACTAAAATCAAAGGTCGACGCTCTCTATGAACACCTTGGTGAGGAGCTGGGGCAGCCAAGCGCGAGATGGTACAACATGTTTGAGGCACGAGGAAACCAGCTTCTTTTCGATGGCATAGAGATCACGAAAAAGAATGGTGAATTGAGGAGCGTTGGCGAGATACGGAGGAGTTTAGGGACAAAGCGCTTGCAAGCCCTGGGGTTTACCGACTATACTACACCAAACAAAGGCAGTAAAACAAGGTCTCAGAAACTCCTTAACGAGATTGATCACGTTATCTCCGAAGAGAAGGCCGATGATATCGAAATGACGTCCTTGGTGGAGAACGTCCTTGATAAAACGGAGAGCTGATCGAAGATACTTCATTTGGTGGTACCGAAGCCTTCACTGAACGCGAAAGAAGGGGGCTTGACCGTGAACTTCAAACGCTAAGGGGTAACCTGAAAAGCTTGAAAAACAAGATCATTTCATTTGATAGCGAGATCGCTAAAGCGGAAGCCAAGGTGAAAGAACTCGAGAAGCAGAAAGCTGGGGCAAATGAGGGGAGGGTGAAAGAACTCGATGGGGAAATCAAGGAGCTTGAGGATAAGATCAAAGGCTTGAATGATCAAAAAAAGGCCACGCAGGGTGCCCATGGTTTACTTTCAGAGCAAATTTACAGCCAGCTTAAAGGCCATCAAGGAAACCCTGATGAAAATTGCTGGAGATGACACGACTGGAGAAGCTAAAAATCCTCTTCAAAGAGCAAGGGATCACTATAGACAGTATAGTCTCCGCTGTTGGCTTGCTCATATCCACCATCGTACTCGCTGTTACAGGTGGTGGAGGAGCGGGTGCTGCAGCGGCAGGAGGAAGTGCCGCTGGGGCGGGGAAAGGCTTCGTACAAAAGCAGCTAGAAAGACACGGGAAATTCCTCAAGTATCTAGCTGGTAAGGCAGGTGCTGCTTTACCAGGGATCATTGGCAGCGTTGTCTCGTTCTTCTTTAGAGTTGCGGCGAGAGTCGTCGAATTCGCAGCCAAGCACTTGTACATGGCTATCGCTGCTGCTGCAGGGTTTGTTGTGCTCTATGTTGGGAAGGGCGCGAAGCCGTAGATCTCCTCAGTCTAGTGTGTTGACCAACACATTAGACCTAGTTTTTAAGCCAGATGTAGGCAAGGATTAATCCTACCCCTGTTGTGATTAATGCGGCCTTGGTATCCTCATGCTTTGCGTCATGCTGATTTTTCCCTCTTCCAAGGGAGTGTTTTGAAACCACTCTTATCTCATGACGCGCAAGGGGGGCGGTGGCACCGCCTCCTTCGATACCTGACCGGGTGTACGTACTCCTCCTGTTTCTTGCCTTGGAACTACCACCTGATGGTATGCCCAAGGGGTGTGGTATGTTTGGTAGGTATGGGAGGTGTCGCATGCTTTGCCTCCGGGCTTCGCGTAGCATGCTTGAGGGGTGTGGCAGCCGCACCCCTGTTCAAATCAACCTGGGATCCTACATTGACATTGGCAGGTGCTATGAAGATGTTGTACCCTACCATTTTACCGATACGCAGTTCAAGGTCCGAGGGTAGCATGTAGATACTGGGCATGACGGCGAAGTTTACCGGGGGCATATTGCAAGACCTTCTGGAATTCTATGATGTCATGCCCTACGTTCTCTTGGTGCTTTACCATGGCTTCAAATTTTTGCATCAATATTTGCCTTGCTGTATAGTTGTCTGCGCCCGAGCCGAGTAGTGATGCCTTTGCCCCTGCTTGTGATCCAAGTAGTAAGACCACGTAGACGCGAATACTCTCACTTAGCTTGCTCAGGCCCTCTGATGTCAAGCCTTGACTTGCTGGTATGATGAATTTGGCCCAATCCCCTTCAACTTGGGGCCACCATCTACCGTTGGTGAGTGACGCCGATACCGACTTGGTCTTGTAGAGACTATTAGGGTCAGCACCATATTCACAACATACTTGCGCATATCCAGAGGTGGAGTAGGGATTCTTATAGCGTGAGAACCCATCGTTGAAAGACATGGGTACTTTCATCCTTGCTAAGATGCGTCGCATGTGATAGTACACGTGAAATTTGAAGATGGCGTTAACGAGCGGTACGGAGCCTGTTAGGTGCTTGGCAGAGATGCCCAAGGCCGTGCTTGCGCAATGACATGCGAAGTTCACTTGGATGTTCCAGTAGTCGAGGGCTTGTCATTTCGTCCAACCCTGTATGACAGGGTCGTTCAAGTACGTACTTGTCACCTTGATGGGGTATTTGGTGAACTTGGGGAAAGGGATAGGGATATGTGAGTCAGTAGAGACGTACAGGTCCTGATGCTCCAAGTTGGTTATAGCAAGTGGCCATTCACCCCTGTTGGAGTGGTACTCTGCTTTCGGGTTGTAGGAGTAGATATTCATGTTTCTTTTAAAGAAACATGAAGCAACTGTACATCACCGATATATACAACCCCACGATATTCAAGCCTCATCTGGGGGAGAACACGAGGATCGCTCTAAAGTCGATCAGTATTCGACCTACGTGGTCGAACATTCACACCAAGAGCGAGATCAACATCTATAAGACGGGCGACAATCTGATGTTGGGACCGTTGGAAGTCCTCATCTCTATTGAGCCGGGTTTATATCGAATCGAGGATCTCGCGGCTATTGTCAACAACCAAGCAGGGGGTAGGATAAAGCTATTCGTACTCACGAACGGACGCTGTAGGGTTAGAGTTAACAAGGGGTACGTTGTGATAATAGGTCAACCACTGCAGGACATTATGGGGCGGGCCTTTGATAATAAGGTGGAGTTTACAACGGGCGATCATGACAGCTTCTACAAAACTGACGTTCACCATCGACTGCGACTCGTTGGCCCCCAGTTGGATGAAGGCGACTGCCTGCTAGATGGAAGCAAATCTAAGATTCTCGCCTTGCTACCCACTAAGGAGATTGACGCTTGGGGAGACATGATAACCTCGAGTTTTGACACTCCAATCTACCTTCCTTTGAAGGGCTCCACAGATCAACTAGAATTCATGCTGACAGACGAGCTTAATCACGATAATAATGTAGCCTTCGTGGGGCTAACGATGCATCTTCTTATAGAATAAATATGAGTGAAATTACAAAGCTTTATCCGAGTTTACCGAGTGCTCCTGACGAGCCTGACGAAAGTCAAGTTTACAGACTCAAGAAGATCGAAGAGGTCGAGGAGTATCTCCGAAATGAATCAAAAGAGCGGGATAAACTCGCTAAAAACTTCAAGATGCATGGGACATGGGTGAGGTACACTGGCCATGGATTACTAGCTATAAGTGTCATCACCTCAAGTGTTGGTATTGGTAGCATGCTCTCCGGAATTGGGGTACCGCTCGCTGTCGCCATGGGTGGCATCACGATCGCCGTAGGACTAGGGCAAGCAGGTCTGCGGAATGCGGGGAAGAAGCTAGATGTCAATTCAAAGAAGCACGAGAGCATCAGGCTACTCGCAGAGACTAAGCTCAACTCTGTTGTAGATCTAATCAGCAAGTCTGTGGAGAACGGGCGAGTTGATGAGTATGAGTTCAGCCTGATTCTGCAGGAGAAGCAAAAATACATGCTGCTGAAGGAGCAGGTACGCCAACGCACGAAACAAGCCGTGAACGCCATTAATGATCGGGAGAGACATCAGCTTGTCGCAAAGGGGCGTGAGGAGGCGAAGGATGAACTGTTAAAAAAACTTCAATCTGCACAGTATGTAAGCTCTACCTAGAGGAACCACCAGAATATTCGTAGTCTAATATGTTGACCAACATATTAGATCATCTCGACGGCTCCGCAGGGGCTACACAATCTCGAGCAATTCTCCAGTGTCCTGATCGATGACAAGCCCGCAGTCATGTACGACACGTCTCTGCTTTTCAGCGAGCTCTCTCGAGTATTGCTCAAGATTTTTCTGCCACGTGTGAAGGGTGCATGGTTTACAATAGGGACCGTCCGTTTGCATTGAGGCGTCCTTGTACTCGACCTTGCGGATCATTTCCATAAGAGGGGCCTTGTGGAATACCCCTTTAAACCCAGTGATTTTGCTTCTTTCATCATCTCTGTAACCTTCATGTTTGTTTAGGTGGCTGGAACAACCACCCAACACCTCGCTACTATTACAAGACAGTGAAGCCTTCATCTTTATCATCAGAGTCGCTAAAGTAACAAGCAGTATACCGGTCGATTTCTTTGTATTTACACTCTTCCAGATAAGTCTGCATGTAGCAATTGAAACCTTGCCTGTAGATACTCGCCAGTTTGATGATGGCCTTACATAGGCAGCCATCCTGTGGTACCTTCTTCTTGTGGAAATTGGTTCTGACTTACCATCCCATGTCTTGAGTTTAGTGCTCAGGTATCGACCTTTTTTCACGTTGGTGTTGGTTAAGAGAGGTCCCAAGGAATCCACCTTGGTCTGGATTTTCTCATAGTTTTCAACCCACTCGGGGTATTCACCAAGATCGAAAGACATCGTGAGCGCGGAGTCTTCAGAATAGCACGAGACACCCCTGGAATAGACCTTTTCAGGGGTCTTGAGTAGTAGTGTTGTTAGGTTGCCGTCTTGACCTTGATAACCAATAACGAAGCGCTCATCCTTGCCTTTGTTTGCTGGAATGGGTTTGCTCAACACGAGGTTTTCAATATTCACTTCTTCGATATTTAACGGAGCTGCATTGTTGTAAAAGTCCATTGATTTAACAGTTTGTTCACTGAATTTCATCATCCTTTATATTTGGATGCTGAAATCTCAACTAGGATTCTTCTAAGTGCAAGGACAACCGCCGCCATTGTAAGTGATGTACTCTTGATAGCAATACCAGCAGAGCAGCAGGTCTTTATCAGGAGTCTGCGTCCGCAGCGACATCTGTCATACTCGTCGAGTACGCGCTCACAGTCATCACAGTGTCGCGTAGTCATTTATTTAAGTCATACTTATCAAGCATTTCTTGCGTTTTGAAATGGTCTGGAACATACCCGAGCGCCAGGGGATCCTTTTGAACCGCCCCGTTACACATTTCTTGCGTAATGAAAGAGTCCGGAATATCCCTGAGCACCACGGGCTCCTCCTGAACCGCCCCTGTACACATTTCTTGCGTAATGAAAGAGTCCGGGACACCCGCGAGCATCCAGGGATCCTCTTGAACCGACCTAGCGTACATTTCCTGAGTCACGAGATGGTCCGGAACACATCCGAGTACATCAGGATTCTTACCAACCGCCTTGTTGCACATTTCTTGCGTAATGAAAGAGTCCGGGACAAACTCGAGCATCCAGGGATCATTGTGAACTGCCTTGGTACACATTCTCCGGGTCTTGAAATGGTCCAGAATATACTTGATTATCCCGGGATCAACCGCCATGGGGGCCATTTCTTGCATCTCGAAACCGCTTGGCACCATTTTCTTGAAAAGCCTGGGGTGCTCCCTTTTAAAAGCTCTGACACACATGTCTCTAAACGCTCTTTTGCGCATTTCACTCTTCGCCCTGTTGCGCATTTCACTCTTCGCCCTGTTGCGCATTTCATCTGGGTCCTGAGATGGATCAGAACATATCACAGCCGCGGGATCATTTTGAACCACCCCTGTACACATTTCACGAGTCTTGAAAGGGTCTAGAATATATTTGAACCAACTCATCTTTTATTATAGATAGTATCAAATAGCAAGGTCGAGCTTTGAGTAATGGGGCTTACCTTACTCAACTGCGCATGCGCTGATTTTTGTTGATGTCAGCATTATTACTTGTTGCTTGTGCGCATGCGTTGATTTAGGGAATTCCCCCGTTCGCGTGCGCGACTGCGCTAGAAGGAACATTTCCCCATCTCTGTATTTGTTGTTGTAAAAAAACGCAATTCTTGGAACACAACATTCAGGAACTAAGTTACATATTTTCACGATCTTATGGATTAGTTGAATGAAATATCAAAAAATAATTTTTGGGTTAACTTCCCCTTTAAGGTCAACATATATGCTGAGAAGTTTTACCACAAAAACAACCTGACACCAATAATTTTGCACATTTCATGTCCAGATATACATACGGTTAATATCCAGTATCCATTGTGAATGATTGGTCTTAAAGGAAATTAATGAGTGAAGTTTTCGGATCAATTAGGTAAAAACTATTACATCAACATTAAACTTCAGTAATGTTAGTATTCACAGGATAATATATATTTTCCCTTTTATGTAAAGAGTTTTATACCACAAAATTTCTAGCAATAAGAGTGTTTTGCTTCGACTGTAAAAAAAAATAGGGAATCAAACCGAATATATTTCACATGTTGAAAATACTAAAAAGTTTATTGTTTGCATTTTAAATATTTCACATTCCTTCACAAAAGTTTATGGCCCTAAATTTTCAAGTTTTATAATGACTTTGTTATTATTGAAGCATGAAAAAAAAGTAAGCATGATTGATGTAAAACTTTGAACCAGATAGGGGTGCATCTGAGTTGTTAATACATGATGTAATGGCAAATGCATTAAATATATGGTATCTTTTTCTACCAGGATTTTTTTATATATATGTTTCGTTGTTTGCAATTGTATATATATGCTATGAAAGTTGATTATTTTTCTTCAAAAATTGGCTCACAAAGTTTGTCTGTAAAAGTTAGTTCTTAAAGAAAAAGATGTCAAATTATTTAACAAATTACACAATAGTTTCATAACAGTAAAAAAAGCAAGCACACTTGTTTCCAAGTGCCAATTTAGTCTGTTAAGTGTTCTGTACAGTTATTATTATACTTATTTACATCTTATGCATTTATTCACAACATTATCAGCAACATTTGTGATGGCTTCAAGAATCAGATCGGTAAGTTGACCTGGTCCAAGCTACAAACGTCATTAAAACAGGATATAATGTAAAGAAAAACATTCTTGCCAATTTTAAGGTTTATTTTTCTTTTTTCTCTTATTATATGGCTTCGTAATATCACATTGCAACAGGGATTCAACAATATTTGTTAGTAAAATATGATCTACATAACACATTGTTGAATATCTGTTACGTAATAGATTAATATTAATCGATCATATTGTTTGACCACACAAGATAGTTTCACAGTAAGTGTATGAATTTAATGTGTATATACGCTTAAAATAACTTAATAAAATATCGGATACCATATATTTTTCCCTTAGAGTAGGTTGTGTGCAACAGGTAGATCAGGATGGTTTTACTACGCATTTCATTAATGATGAAATTGGTATGTATTTTAGTCTTTAAAAGAATTTTTTGGATTGAAGAAATGTATTTTTTAAGTTTTGGTGTGTTTGCTGGAACAGATTTTACTAAACGAAGCTTTTGGGGGATGCATGATAATTTGAATATAGTTTGTAAAATATTTTTTATTTCTCATTAAATTATTGTACAAGTTTTTGTTCAGATATATGTTTTTAGAAAATTTCTGTGTTCAATTGACATTTGTCAGCTTGTCATCTTTATCATTCCATATTTAAATTTGTCATGTCACTGCAAATATAAAATTGGCGTACAACTGGGGGGATGGGCTCTGAAACTTAATTGGGGGGACACCTAACCTGGGAGAGGGGTGAAAGTGGCTTCACATTATGGTCCCTTATGTGTGCATGTATGTTTCATCATGTTTATGACATTGAGACTAATACTGATAAAAAAGTAAACGTGAAGAAATTTAATCAACAAGATGATCCCTTCTAAACGGTTGAGGTAGATTTTAGAATTATTGCATTTTTGTATTGTATTTTAACTAGAATACCACAGTAGAAAATTTCTGTGTTCAATTGATATTTCTCAGCTTGTCATTTTGTTGACATGCACAGTCTCATCATTCCATATTAAATTTAAAATGAGTAAAAGTACCTGGGTAGTTGAAAAGTTGGGTAGTTGAATAGTTCAGCGGCGAGTTGCACCTACCATTTTTGTATTTATGAAAAAGCCGGCTGGTCGAATGTTCCGTAAAAATCATATTTGATTCTTTGAAAATGCCGTCACCGGTTTTGCTATTACCGGATTTCACACAGCGCAGTCTGAGAAAACAACAACATTATAGCAGAATATTTAACTTGTGACTTTGCCATTATAAAACAAAATCAAAGAAGGGTATTCTTTAATGGTTTATGGACTGTATTCTATCCAAAACACACAAAAATCAATGACTAAAAACTGTTGCTATCCGTCATATGGTTAACCTAGCTAAAAGTCAAGTGTCAAATGTTACGAAGAAGAAATGTTATGAACCACCAAAACGTCGTAAAGTGTAGTGATTATTACTTTTTTGTTTTACAACGCCACACACAATAATTTTTCAAAGAAATGTTATTTTTAAAGACTGTTGTGCCCGATAGTTACTACAACTATATTTTAAAAAAGAAAACAAGTGTAGCTACAATCGTGTGCATAAATTTCTGGAAAAACCATGAATTTCATGTTTTTCACGTTTTTCTAAGCTAGGTAGCTATCTCAAGTCCCCCCTCCCCCCCTAAACAGTGTTGACTTTGGTCTGGGTGTCCTTTGCAGTCCTCAACTTTGATTAGGGGGGAGGGGGAGTTGAAAGTGGCTGTGGAATCAGTTTTACAAAACATTTATGCACATGATTGTCTGAAAAATTTTAGACATTGTTTTTTTCCCGGGTCTGATAGCTATGTCTTTTGAGACTGCTTCTGAATGTGAAGTGCATATATACTTTGATTGACTCTGTTCTCTATGTATTTTGTATTTTAATATGTGTTGGGGGACTGGGCACTAGCCAAAATTCTGTTGTTTACATTTTTGGGCGGTTTTAATGTTATCGCTATACGTAGCTATGCTTCTGTATATATATGTTTTTTCTTACTTAGAAGTTAATTAAAATAATCATGAACAAAAACAACAACAACAACAACAAAAACAAAAAGATGCCATTGGAGGTTTCGGTGCGGTTGCGATACCTTCACCAAGACAAAGGACTGAAAATTTGTGAGCTCGTCAAGCGGAAAGAGTTTAATCGATATTCCAAATCCAACGTATACATGCACGCCAAGAAACCAATTGAAGATATAAAAGAAGACAGGCGAAAAAAAAATAAAGGCCGTCCGAAGCTGCTGACAGTGAGAGACGAAAGCAACATAATTCGTTCAATCGGCACTTTAAGGCAGCAAGAGGGGTCGTTCTGTACAAGCTGGTTAAGGGTGGAGGCTGGCGTGGAAGAAAATATTTCAGACACCACTGTGAGGAGATGCATGAACCGCTACGGATACAACTACCTGCAGGCAAGGCGAAAATTAAATATCCTTCAGATTACTGGACTCACGGGATCAGCTTTTACTTTGAAGGATCGTCGTTTACGCACAAGACAAATCCACGCGATCAAGCGAAAAGCAGGCGGTCGATGGTGTGGAGGAAAAAGTCTGAGGGACTGGACCCGTTGTGCACCGCTAAGGGTAAAAAAGCTGGCTCCGGCGGAAGAATGGCTCACTATATGGTTTGCATTTCCTACCAGAAGGGTGTAATGTTATGCGAACAGTACACGGAAAAGCTCACCGGACAATATTTTGCGGCCTTTATTAGAAGGCATTTTGACGAGGCTTTCACAAACAGCGTAAATCCAGAAGGAAGGCTTTTTCTTCAAGACGGAGATCCGCGACAAAATTCAAAAGCAGCAAAAGACGCCTTGGACGAAAAAAATACCACAATGTTTTCAATCCCCCAGCGCAGTTCAGATTGTAACCCGATAGAAAATTTTTTTAATCTCGTCGATGCAAAACTTCACAAAGATGCTCTTGACAAAAACATTACCAAGGAGAGCTTTGAGGCCTTTTCCAAACGCGTAAAAAAGACAATGACCCGTTGGCCAGTGGAGTCCATCGACAAAATAATCGAATCTATGCATGGACGGATCTTTCAACATGTCAAGTGCAAAGGTCAGAGGTTGAGATATTGAAGTTATATATATCTATATATATATGTTTTTACTTCTTCTTGCTTTACGTATATATACATGGTATTTACATATATAAAGTGTGCATATATTATCTACAGTTTCTTTTGATGCTCTCTACAAGCAAGAGTCTTTACGACACACACACAACATAAGATATCTAAAAAAATAGCAACAAAATTTTCGTTAATCCGTATAACGTAAACACAACAGCAGCCGTATAAGGCTTTATAACACTTGGAACCATAAGTACCAACACGTAACGCACACGTAACAAACACGTAACAAATATTTTTGCTATGTTTCATAGGTAGGGCAACACGTAACGACACGTAACAAATTTTATTTTTATAAAAGTTATACTACATGGTGACCACTCAAACAATGGAATCCTTTCGAAGTATTAATGCTTGCTCCATCTGAACACACTCGTCAAATTATTCCTTCTTGGTGTTGGCTAACATTCGTAAATCGTTTGATCGTCCAAGGATTTGAAAGTCAGCATTTGTGTGTGCTTTCAATGCCAATTCATCAGCATATGTAATGAGTGTTTATACTGGTTTGGAGGAATTGTTTTTTCCTTTGCACTTCTTCAATTTCAGTTGAAATAACCTTTCGTTTCAATGCTTTTCCAGAATTCACTTTTAAATTCTTCTTTTCATTATTAATTTCAACATAACGCGATCTTGCACACTTGACAGACTTAACTAATTCCCTTGTAATTGGAATGTTGTGTACTCGCACTTCTTTTGCAATTATGTGATCGTGCAGAATTCTTAATGATTTCAGCGAACATTCTGACTGGTTCTCTTTAATGAAATCTTTATTTGCTTTGAAGCCTCGTTCGATAGCAGATTGTCCGTGACTCAGGCAGAATACGAGCTTAAATACTCCATAAAGACTCGAAACCTTTTGTTTTTAGAAACTGGGCAAAGAATGTATCTAGCCTTTGATCAAACTTTTCAAATGAGAGAAACTTTTCCTGGTGTTCAGGTACAACATCATCAATGAGCTTTGAGAACTGTTCTTTAGCATCATCAGCAACTTTAGGTTGCTGATGATGTTAGCTTTTCTAACATCTTGGAAAATCTTAACTTTGAAACTTCTCTTTCATCCCTAATGGCCAGCCTGTTGGGATTGATTGAACTGCAGCATCGAATGATCATGTGCTTCAGGGGGCATTTCTCTACCATGTGACTGGTCACACTGGATAAGAACAGAACAGTTTCTTGATGAAAGTTTCGAAGGGAACTTCCTTTAAAATCACCGCTTCTCCGAAATTGTGAGATGTGGAGTTGTGCACCCATACCAACATCAATCGTTTCAGAGGGCTTATGTATGTTCTAGAGATAGTAAAATGTATGTTCTGGCGCAAACAACGACAACGACAACGACAACAACAACGGTATGCGCAAGAAATCCCGAACCTCATTATTCTTGCGCATACAGTAGCGCATGCGCACAGCTGTCAAGTAATAATGCTGACATCAACAAAAATCTAGAGCATGCGCAGTTGAGTAAGGGGAAGTCCCTTACTCAAAGCCGACCACCTCGTTGAAGTTAAAAGTGTTTTAAAAAATGAACCTGATTACCAGAGACATTCCAGAATTATTAAGGGTTAACGTCAATAAGACAAGAAGCGATGATTATTGTTCCCGTTTCCACCGGCTTTTTGTTTCCAGAATTTTTGGCTTGGCTGCGATCGCATCGGGGCTGTACTGGTACAACGGGAGCCTAAGCTGCGATGCGAAAGGATTGGATGTGGACCCCGGGTACCTACAATCTGTATGTTGGATGAGCGGGCTTTTTCTATTCCCGCAGGTATCCAGATTACTTGGTGGGAAGCATGTGACTCTATCTACGCATATATATGGTATTCCTGATGATTTAAGTGTGAAGAAGGTCTACGTTAATATGGAGGGGAGGCCATGTACCCGAAGAATGTTTATGGGTACCTGCGAGAACTTAAGGAAGCGCAGATTCACAACCTACATATGGACTCCATTCCTCATGATAGCTTTTGTGCTTGTTATTTCTATCCCATACTATATAAGTAGGTTTACTTCTGCGGGGGTGATCAGGTTCAAGAAGAACCTCGCAACTGCCGGGGACCACAAGGTTCTACATGAGGAGTATTTTCATGATGGATATCCCGGATACAAGTACGTACTTCATAAGATGCCACCTGTGCTCTATCTGGCTGTGGATATTATAATCATGGTGGTACTTTCTAATCTCCTGGGGACAAATTTTTGGAAATACGGAGACGCTTGGCTTTCGTATGACGAGTATGAAAAGAGGAATCTTCACGGTGCGGCAATGTACCCCCTGGTACCGGACGATGTTTTTTCACCCCCGATTCGGCATGTGTTCCTTGTATTCAAAGCATGCTGCAAGGAGGGTTGTCAGCAATAACTTCGTTGTGGCCGTATGCGAGGTGTCATCTCATGTGCTATACCAATACTCCTTCGTATTCATTTGGTTGGCAATGATATTTGGAATTACATCCTGCGTGGTGCAAATAATTTACAACATCGTGTCCGCCTGCATCCTATATTGTGCCAAAAGGCGATATAGATTGTCAATGATGCAATGTGAGCTTCTCGATATCGTCAGGTCTACTGACCTTGTCATGTATCGACGGTTGAAAATGTACATGAATCGATGAGATCTAGAGATCACCGACTATGACTATCTTACAACCTGTGGTTGTAAGATAAATGGAACAATGTGACGAGTGTGAAGTGACCCTAGATGAGTACGACCAATGCCTGCAATGCCAACGGAGGCTCCTTATACCAGGCAAAATGTTGTGCTGGTCCTGCTATTACTTATACATTACGTACAATGGCGGCTACTGTCCATGTACCAAACTCTAGTTGAACCCTAATATTAACATAATAAAGAATGCTTAAATTTGGTACCGAGAACGTTAATACGCGAAACTTTCATTCCTCGGAGGCTCCACTAAACATCAAAGATGTCAATACTGATAATATCGTGCTAAGCGATCCCGTTCCGGCCAACAAAGGCAAAGATGAGCGCACCGTACTTGGTTATAAAAATGGTGGCAAGATCCAGCCTTTAACAATCATAACACCTGTAATATCACCAATTTTTACCAGGTTTAGTGTATTTGTAACATTCATAAGTACATAAGCGAAAGTTCAAACTAAACAAAAAATTACATAAGTTACATAAAAACTAACATGAAAAAAGCTAAACATACACAAATTTGATATATAAATTTCTTACCAGCTTGCCAAATACTGGTTATTTGGTGATATTATATTGAATGAACTTTGAATAAACTTGAAGTGTAAACTTTGACATAAATAAACAACCTTTCACTTGATGTGACTGAGCTTTCTTTTTGATTTAAGGAAAGACTCAACATTTGATATGACTATACATTGAAACAACTGACCTCTAACAAGGTCTACATGCAAGTGAAGTGTATTTGAATTTGTCAAAGTGTGTATATTGTAATTACAAATCCCTAAGGTATACATTGTATAAAGACTATTATTATAAAGACATAGACTAATAAATACATAAATTAAACTGATAATTTACAGAACAACTGAACATAAACAAACATGGGGCAACATGAGACAACATAAAACAAATATGAAACAACAAGAAACAAACATGGGACAAGAAGTAACAAATGTGGGACAACAACAAACATAGGACAACATCAACAAACATGAAATCAACTGCAAATTTAAATATGAATTTTGCAATAATAATAAAACACAACACTGCCCAAACAGAGTTGCAAAATTCATAGACAGTATACAAAGTTTTGTTTATTTTGATTTTTCCATTAACTCTTCCGTAATATCGATCTCGTTAACGCGATGTATTACAACTAATTCTCGCATAGCACGATTCGTCACACGAAATATCGATTCGTTTTGATTTTTGTATTTGACTTCAGCTTTTCGAATCTTTCCATCTTTACTCAAATGAACTGATTGAATAATGCCATATTGATATGTTGATGACAACGAGGAATCTGATTTGAGAAATAAAACAATATCACCCTTCTGCAAATCTTCATCAGATTGAAACCATTTTGGATGTATCATTAATTTAGGTACATGGACCAATAACCAATTTTCAAACCATGCATCGAAAACTGCATTATTTGCTCTAATGATTCTGAGAGGGTCGTTCGATAGGACAATACTTCCAATAGGGTTTCGATCATTATTTCTACCCATGATTAACCGATTTGGTGTAATTAAATCCATGGTCTCAAAATCTCCAACGTAGTTTCCCAAAGATAAAGGAAGATTATTTATGTTGTTCGCTATCTCTGAAATTACAGTTTCCCACTGCATGATTGAAAGGCGTTGTTTAGAAAGATTCTTTTCTAATGAGGTTTTAATTTCTTTGATTTTCCTCTCAACACGACCATTCATATTGTGCCCACCAACCGGACACAATTCATATTTCATCTGATTTTTATGTAACTTTTGCTGGACATCAACATAATTTAATTCCATTGACTGAAATGCTTTGACCAATTGGCTTCCTTCATCCGATAACAATAAGTTGGGGTATCCATACAAACATGAAAATCTAACAAATGCTTGAACAAAAGCAGTAGAGGAATAGTTTTCCATTACTTTGATTGATGTTGCACTTGTGTTGTTACAACAAAACACGACTAGCCAGATTTTAACTGTAGTCCTTTTATGATGGGGGGAATATGCATCATATGGACCTGTAATGTCGACTTGAGTATGATAAAAAGCTGGAGCAATAGTGAGGTTCGTTTGGGATACTGGTCCCATGATGACTTCCAATTTTTTCTTTTCCAAATATCGACATCTTTGGCAAGATCTCTTTACAATCTTAACAATACTTCTGCCTTCTATAATGAAAACCTTTTTGAGGACGTATCTCCATACTGATTCTATTCCAGCATGTTTGACTGACTCATTATACCAGTGAATTTCACTGACAATACTAAATGCCAAAGGTGAATTCTTCTCAACAATTGGTACGCAAAAACTATCACACTTCAGATCTTTCATTGCGCAAGTCATCTTTCCAACAATTGTGACTTCATCTTCTGGAAGTATCCTCCCAGAATAATACAATATGCCATCTTTCTCCTTTGAAATCTTTTGATATTGATGTGGTCTAAGAAAATGTTTCACTTCACGTGTTGCCTTTTCGAAATAGTAGTTTTCGGCTTTAGCTAAGTCGCCGTCGCTAAAAGTCTCATAAGTTGGTGCAATTTTGTTTTTGTTGATTTGCGGCTTTGATTGTTCTTTCAGTTTTCGAATGAATTTGATAACGAGAGCCATAATACGAACTACATACCGAAAGCGAAATTTGTTTGGGTCAACAAGGTATTGTGAAAATAAATAACGGTCCTTCACTTCTATAGGTACACGGTTTTGAAAGAAACTGGATTCAACAATTTCCAAGTTTTTTTCTTTTCTTGCTTCATTTAGTTGATTAGAATTTAATTTGATGTCATTCACAGTATACGCTGGGAAATCTTCCTCATTTAATGTCATCCAAGACATGCCATTGACCCAATCTGAGTTACCATCAACATCTGTAGCTTTTGCTCCTCTACGAGTTCCAAGGTCAGCTATCATTTCATTCGTATGAATATACCTCCAATGTTGTGGCAGTGAAAATCTTAGAACTTCTAATACTCGATTTCTAACCCACTGCTTCAGTGATCGATTTTCATTTGACAACCAATATAAAACAATTTGGCTGTCTGTGAACAATAACTTGCATTTATGATGTTTGTAAAGCGCTCTACTGACAATTTCTGAAGAGTGACAATTGACCACAGCTGCATACAATTCTGCTCTGGGTTGCGACATTCCATTTGGTATTAATCTTGAGCGAGCAAATACCAATTGACAAGAATAACTGTTGGATTTTCGTTTGAATCTGACATAGATTGCAATGCAAGCAAGGTCTTTACTAGCATCTCCAAAACACAGAGTTTGCACATCTAAGTTTATTGCGTCATGAGGTACAATAGCTCTCTTGAATTTAACTTGATTCAATTCTGACATCATTTGAAAATGATTGACCCAAACATGACGTAAATTATCAGGAATTTTATCATCCCAATCTAATTTCCTTACGACTAACTCGTGTAGATCCAATTTCATGGTTGCGATAACTGGAGTGAACATTCCAGTTAAATCAAACACTTCTCCTAATTTGGCTGTACAGTGTCGTCTCGTTAGATTTTCAGGAATCTCAAACATAGCTTGAGTTTTTCTTCCACGATGTTTCTTTGCAAAATTAATTTCCTTTACATCTAAATATATTAGATCACTCTTGGGTTCCCATGTTAGGCCAGCCACACCAATTGTTTTTCCGTCAGATGACAAATTACTTGGTGGATTACTTCCAGTCATAGATATGCCTTTTAATGAAAAACCACCTCGTTGCAGAACAAGTTCAAGTTTATCAGCTCGCTGTAATGCCTTTTCCTTTGTTACTTCTCCAGAAAGGCAATCATCAACATAAACATCCTTACATACAATTTCGTTGACTTCTGGGAATTCTTCTTTTGAGACTCCAGCAGTCTTTCGCAAGCCGATTTCCGACTGATTTCCGCTGGATTTAACTCCATAAATTAACGTCTTAATTATTTTTTCTTCCACAGGGTTCTTCTCATCAAGGTCATTTCTCCACAGATATCTTTGAAAATACCACTCAGTATTATGTAGCTTTACACAGTTGTACATCTTCTGAATGTCTGTATGAAATTCAAATGAATGAGAGCGCCATCGAATAAAAATCTCAACTAACTTGTTCATGTTGTTACGACCTTTTGCTAATATATCATTGAGACTAAAACCACTGGCTGTAGGCTGTGACGCATCAAAAACCATGCGACATGGTGTAGTGATTGAATTAGCTTTCCAGACGGCTCTCCATGGTATGTAATTTTGGATTTCGCTAATAGCTATGGATTTTTGTATATCTTCTGGCAAATGCTTCAGATAATCTACATGACCAAGACTTTGTAGTTTTTCTTCTGATTTAACAACATCTTCTCTATCTTTCGCATTCTTAGTTAGTTTTTTAACCTGCTGATTAAGTACCTTCAATGCTTTTGTTCTGTTAGGACACAACTTTGTCACTGGGTCATGCATAAATGGCAATCTAGCTATAGTCAAGCGTTTACCTGGATGGACAGCAACAGACTTTTCAATTCTATCTTGTTCAACTTCCTCTTTTATACTCATTAGCTCATTCTCATGCGATTTACATGCTTTGCAATCTCTACAGTTGATACATCGATAGTCAATTACGCTTCCTGCTTCTTCTACTTTCTCAAATAATTTAAACTTCTGACTCAACAAAGCATTTGATTCCTTCATTTGAAAATTGTTTCCTCTCAGACATAAATCCAGGGAGCACTCACTGGAACTGAAATTTAGAAGACCATGATCCGGGTTTATTTGAAATCCATTTTGAAATATTTTGAGTTGATTTGAAACAAAATTTGAACTTGATTGTTGACAAAGATGATGGAACTTCTCAATTTCTGTGAAAACACTGTGAGGGCCACCAATTACTCCACAACTACCATCAGTATTTTTAAAGTGAGATTTGTATATGGTTAACCCTGAAGGCAATTGATACACTACTTCTGGAAAATATCTTAAATACTTTATTCCTAACATAAAATCTACATTTCCTCCAACTTTTTCCGGCAGTTTCGGTAATTCTTTGATGTTTCCACCTGACTTTAAAAAAGCATCTCTGATATCTGTCTCAACTTTACCATTTAATGGATAGTATGGAAACTCTTGGGTTATTTTATTTAAACATACACCTGTCATAATAGCGTCATGTTTACCAATCACGGGAAGCCTTACTGAATATATTCCATGTGGTGTTTCTGCTTTTATTCCACCAACACCTCCCAGTTGAACAGGACCATTATATTCTTGTATGGCACGTTTCCCAAGTTTCTTGATTGCTTGTTGCGTCGTCACAAAATCACCACAGCCACTATCATAGAATATAGTATATGCTTTGTTATCTACTTCAATAGTTTGCAACATATATATAGCTTTTTCATTGTTGTCATCAGGGTTATCCGAAAATGTTGAGTGATGCGAAAGTTGAATTTTCTTTGAGTATTCTGGTAATTCAACTCGTTGTTGCAATATGCATTTTTGCTTGTACATATGCAATACATTTTTGTTATCTGGTAAATCCTTATGATCTTCACAAACAAGGACATGCATTTTAGTTGCGTACCTGTCATGACTTGGATGTTTGCATATAAAATCTCGTTGACACTTGCCTTCTTTATGTTTACTTGTTTGGTACTTTGCACCAGGGTATAAGCATTGAATACAAAGTCCCTTTTTACACAATTCCTCGTACCTTGAAGCAGGTGACATCTCAGCAAACTTTTTGCATGCAAAATATTGTATAATTTTGGAACCACCAGGACCATTCGTTGGAACGTGATCGTCTTCTCCACAAATAAAACAGATTGTTGAGGATTTATCATTACGTCTGTTTTCATTTGATGCAAAAAAATTTCCACTAGACTTTTTTTCTGGATTGCTGCTATATAAGATTGCTTTTTGCTGGTGAATCTTGACATCTTTCTCAAGAAATTTTATAAACTCTTGCCACAACTCTTCTCCACTCCATGGTTTGTCATGCTGTACAACAAACCATCTAGTAATTCTGTCATTACCACATAACTTGTAAATTCTTTCTAAAGCATCTCCATAAAACAAATTATTTTCTATGTTGTGTCTCTTTGCTAGTCTGATAACATCATACATACAATTGATTAATTTGGCTAGTTCCTCTGCTACCTTTGATGGGTTCTTATGCTTCCACAAACCTTCCATGCTATTAAACACAGAAAGCTTTTTTGTTAACATAATTTTACAGTTTCCAAATGCATCATGTAATCTTTTCCAAATCTCATCTATCTCTTCTATGCTTTTGACTAGTGTAAGTGCTGCTCCTTCAAGAAAATTATTCTTTAAAAGATCAGGGAGAAGATTTTTGGGGGTTGATTTCAGATGGATTTTTTCGAATGTGCTTTGGAAGGTGTAAATATCAACTGGTGAGTCATATCCTTTAAACTTGCCTAACTTTATATTAAGTGAGGAAATTTGAAAAGCTTCATTTTTTTCTATTTCTCTCTGCTCAACTTCATTCTGTACATTCTTGAAATAAGAATCCTTTAATTGCAGTAATTCCTCATACCTGAGCTTCAGTGTATTAACTTTACGCATCATATCATCGTCTGCAGCACTGTTAATTAAACTTTCAACTTTCAATGTATTTGGCAAGCTGTTTGAATGTAATATCACCAATTTTTACCAGGTTTAGTGTATTTGTAACATTCATAAGTACATAAGCGAAAGTTCAAACTAAACAAAAAATTACATAAGTTACATAAAAACTAACATGAAAAAAGCTAAACATACACAAATTTGATATATAAATTTCTTACCAGCTTGCCAAATACTGGTTATTTGGTGATATTATATTGAATGAACTTTGAATAAACTTGAAGTGTAAACTTTGACATAAATAAACAACCTTTCACTTGATGTGACTGAGCTTTCTTTTTGATTTAAGGAAAGACTCAACATTTGATATGACTATACATTGAAACAACTGACCTCTAACAAGGTCTACATGCAAGTGAAGTGTATTTGAATTTGTCAAAGTGTATATATTGTAATTACAAATCCCTAAGGTATACATTGTATAAAGACTATTATTATAAAGACATAGACTAATAAATACATAAATTAAACTGATAATTTACAGAACAACTGAACATAAACAAACATGGGGCAACATGAGACAACATAAAACAAATATGAAACAACAAGAAACAAACATGGGACAAGAAGTAACAAATGTGGGACAACAACAAACATAGGACAACATCAACAAACATGAAATCAACTGCAAATTTAAATATGAATTTTGCAATAATAATAAAACACAACAACACCCAAGAAAACAGAAAACAGAACGCAACACAAAACAATAAATATTAAAGCAATTCAAAATGAATTGAATAGGTACAAATGAGATAAATAAAACTTATCATAACGTGAATATCCATAAACGGATAAATTTAAAATTATTCTAAGGAGCGTGTTTAAGTTAAAGCAAACAACTATCTGTGCGCCAGGACTTGTGACCCTGGCTGTAGCTTTCAACATGTGTTACGGAGCTCCAACACTCAGCCTTACACAGATAATTGTTGCTGTGGACCTGATGACAGTACCAGCCTGTTGTAACTGGGTTAATATGCGTGGGCGTAACACCACGAAGACCAGATAAGAAAATCTAACCCCCTTGCAAAGCTTCTTCTAAAATGACTAAGGGCAGCAGGATTGTCAATCCTGAAAGCAAAGTGAGCAAACTCTGCCTCCCTACTGGATTGGGGTAATAAGTGGGATCGTCAAGCCCAAAGACAAGATATGATGTCAAGCCCCCTTGCTGTGCTTCTTACAGTGTCTCTATACAAAGAGAGGAGTGAGCAAACTCCGGTTTCACGGTGCACTGACCAACATAAATCAGCTGGGGTAAATAAAACCGCTAGGGTCATGGATTCCCTCCCCCATTTGTTGTGTGACATACAAATAAGCTAACTTCTGGAAAAGAAAAGTATGTATGACGAAGAATTATTCAAGTGGAATGTGTCTACTTGAGAAATACAGCGATCGTTGCATTTGAACCAGGTGTTTTGTTGGTCCTTAATGAAGGCCCAGTAATGACCTGATTTTAATGTACCTGAGTGGTTAATGGTAGCAACCAAGTTGTACTTGTTGTTGAAAGACACATCGTCAGTTGGATGAGATGGTACCTTTAAGACATGATGTTTTTTAGGCAAGCAATTGACTAACTTGTTGTCTTTAAAAGAAGACCCATTTACTGCTGTGTATCTTAACAATTGTACAACTAGGAAGTCGCCGCAATTAGAAATCTGAGTTTCAATTGTGGCCTCTTGATGCGATGAACACTGGGGGCAGAACCACTTGTTGTCACCTAGAAGTTCCTGAGGTTGTAAAAATTTGTTAAAAGAGTCTGCTATTGACTTACACGTTGGTAAAATTAAAATTGAATCCTTTTGTTCCCTGGAAGTGGAGAAACAACAGGAGTTGCATGACGTTGTTGTGGTCACAGTTACAGACAGTAGATTGTCAACCAAAGGGGAAGATCCAATAAGTTCGTCAAAAACAACTTGAAGGATCTCGGGCACATCTTGTTGGTGATTGTGATAAAACGCGTTATTGTTAAGAGTATGCATTCTGTTTTGCAGTGCTCGTAAGAAATTGGAAGGATCAATTGGTGAACGCGAGCGATTCAGTAGTGACATATTTAGGACTATAGACTTTACTAGAGGAGATGACAAAGAGGACTCTGATGGTAATTGAGACCAAAGTCTTGGAAGAACCGTTAATGCTTGCAAAATGGAGTTTGCGTAGCATGATGCTCACCTTTTGTTTAAGTTCCTGGCAAAGGTTATGGTGTTCCGTGGGTTTTGGCATGTCAGAAATGGGTGAAGATGGACTTTTAATGGATTAGGTAACAGATGAGGATTTTTCATCAGGTATACTATCCTTTGGCCGTGGCAATGTTGGCGGACTGCAGTGCGTAAGATCTTGTGACCACTGTGGTGAGTTTCGTGCAATCCAAATGCAAAAGGATGCTTTCATGCTTATATCGCCAAGCTTGCGGGCGGTTAAAAAAGCCGATTTGCTAGCGAAACCGAGGCTTTTTAGACAGCAAGTTAGAGACCTTGAAGAGTAGCCCCTAGCACCCACTTCTACTGCAAAAAGATGCGGAAACCACCCGTTGCTACGTATTACCTCGACCAAAGGGAAGTATTTGGAAAGCTTCGTGGAATGCCAGGATCCCATGTTTTCCTCACAAGGACAAGTTAGTTCAATAATGATGATGCGCTTAGAACAATTTGAGTATATTACAATGTCTGGCCTGAGGGATGTGATTGCAATATGGCCAGGAAACACAAATCCTTCATTCAGATCTGCTAAAATCACCCAGTCACTAGCATGTGGAGGAATAGCTACCTGCTTTTACAAATGACACTTGAAGTCACAAATAGCTGCATTAAAAGATTTGGCACCATTTTATCAATAGCTAATGACATTCGAAACATAGAACAAAACATTTGGTTGGGACACTGCTCTTGTTTGCAACATAAAAGTTAGGAGATATGAGAGAGTAAAATGGTGTGATTATTTTTATCCAATCATAGTAATGGTGAAAACATATTTCATTGGATGAAATAAAATGGAGTGTTACACCACGCAAGAAATATTATGCGCATTCCAAAGTGGTGAGATGCACGTTCATCCAATCAGATTTCGCTAAAAAGTATTTTCTTTGTTGAATTTTGTATTTATTAGTATTTTTCATAGGTAAATTTCTTGTTTCAAGACAGAAATTTTACAAAAATATTATTTAATTTCCTCGCACAAAAACTCATTATGGATAGATATTTAGAGGCTAATTACAAATGATGATGAAGTGACAAAACAGCTGGCTGTTGTGATATAGCTTGTCTAATGACGGCTGGTTAATTATTAGAGGTTGTAACCCTCTGAAGATTCTGCATAATAGCAAATAAAAGTTCCGGTGTTAGTTTTTAATTATTCTTTTGCTAAGGGACAAAGAGCAAGGTCTAAGGCGTTTTTTGTCTTTCTTTTTGTAGGTTATTGAAAAACTGGCTGTAGATTTTAATTGACAATCATGGACTAAAAAAGTATCAGTAAATCCATTTTTCTTAATCTGATATTTTTACTCCCTACAAATAAAATTCTATTGTCAAAAGCGTTCCCGCTCCCCGCCCCCTTGTGCAAAATTCCATTTCAAAAAAATTATTAGCAGAAAGTTACAAATAAGTTAAAAAATAAACTAGCTGCTGTAATACTTTGTTTATGTACAATTAACAAACTTGAACCGCTTTTCCACGCTTATTATTGTTTATAGGCATGTGAAGTAACATACATTTAATTAATAGATAGTGAGTAGGTTTGGAAAGTTAGGTTGCATTACCGGTTGTTGCAAATTTGTTACATTTGAGAGCAAGTCAACAAGGCAGGACAAACCTCCGAGAAATAGAAAAAGGTAAAACTAGCATCAATAAATGGCTTGTCGTATGGCAAACATGTGTAAAATTATCGTATAGATTTAAAAAACAGGATGTGCTGTCGACATCAACAAGCACCGATTGAGATTAGGTTAGATCTCTACGGCATTATTTAGGATCCGTGCATAAAAAATAAAATGTTAGGGGTTTTTGGTACCTTTGTGTCTCCTCAGAACTTCGATGAAATACGTACATGACAATCGTAATTTAGAAACACGAAAGGTATGTTTTTCAATTAATCGTGTCGGTATTGATAGTGTTCCTCTACGTACAAATAAAACACTATTGTTAAAAAGACATTGAGTAAACATTACTGCTTCTCTGCCTTTTGTAGTAAAAGCCATTTTGAAATAAAATTCGGTGTGTACTTAAGGGTCAAGATAACGAAAAACCCCAGACTTATGATGGAAAAAGATACGGAAGTTATTGACACCGACGAAATTATACCTGGCCAATAAAAATTGTCGACAATTAATTGAGGTAACGCAGCTGAAGAGGCAAAATCGTAAAAAACCTTCTCGACAATGCATCTTCTGTGGCGAGTTCCAGACATGTCTATCTCGCCATAGATCAAAGTCGAGTTAAAGAAGTTTTGAATTTGCCACGCAAAATAAAGCATATTTAAATTTCAAGAAACAAGGCATCTTAAAGGCAAATTTAGATGTTATCAGGGCAGTGGTTGTGAAGGTTTTTTTGCAAAAATCTCCTTTCCACGGCACAAAAAGGGTTGCAAAGACTTCTGTCTTCCAACAATAATAAAGTTATTAATGATTGTCGTTAAAAGTACCCCGAATTCATCTAGTAGAAAATTTCAACAAGAATTTCTTAGTACTCTGCGAGATGACGATGTACTAGGTGCAAGAACAATGAAGCAATCCTTGTCATAGGCTTGTACCTATTTGACAAGGGAAAGAGAAATTTAGAGAAGAAAGCGAAAGTGCGAGAGTGCGTCAGAAGCGACGATGCAGTACGTCTAGTTAGAAAGCTGCTCTTTTGTAACTGATAAAGGCGTCGTGCAAGGCTTTAAAAGGTAGTTTTCTTGTGTCGAACATAGAAAACTTTGCAAGAGCGACTTTAAATCCCTAAGACTGCAAAGAATAGAACTGTTTAAAGGTATGTACACGAAATGGGATACACAAATGCACAGTGTCTGCGTAAAGGACAATTGTCTAAAAAAGAGTTGAGCAAACGGTTGAATTTTTGGAAGAAAGGAATCGCATTTTATTTGGATGGTTCATATTGGGTAAACATAACCAATCCCAGTCAATATGCTCGCACCCTGCATTCGAGGACATGGAGAAAACGTGAAAAGTTTAAGTCGTCATGGCGCTGCAAAAGGAAAAAAAGGCGTTGGAGGCAAACCAGCACTATTTATGGTTGCAACTTGTTATAAACAGGCGCTATCAAATACCATCACTACACGGGAAATGTAAATGCAGAAATGTGCATTAAGCTGTGAGCATTTTCCAGTGATGTTCGCAAAATCGCTAAACCCAAGAGGAAAGTTATTTTTGCAAGATAGGGATCCCTCACAAAACAGTGCCCTTGTCATACTGCAGTGGATGATATAGGATGTACATTATTTAAGATACCTGCTCGATTCCCAGACTTGAATCCTATATACAGTCGCATCACAAAAGAAAGCTGCAACAGTTTGCTGAAGAGTAAAATGTACTATTGTGATTTTTCTAGCCGATGTGATAAATTGTACAATTAAATCTATGCCCAAACTTTTGGATATGATGCTATATAAAAACTTTTTTTTTTTGACGGTTAACAGGTGTAAATCGTTGATGTGAACCTGACAGTTCACGGGCATAAACTGTTCGCATGTGGATTCAAATTAATTTGGCACTTTCTGCTCACACCCTAGCAAATGTCCCTTTTACGGGCGAAACGAAACATTCGAATTTTTCTGTGATGGGTTGTCCAATCCAATCCAAATGAAATGGTCTGAGGAAAATAAGTATAACGCTTGTTTAATGTTATTAGCCAAATTATTATCATCATTAAATACCTGCCATAAGTTTATTTCTACAAAATGAGAGTATATTAAAGATATTAGGGTCATGCCTTCACTACAGAATGAAAATCTGAATTCTTTGCAGCAAGAAGATGAAAAAATGATTCCTTTGCAACTACAAAATAAGAATAAAAATACTTTGCAGTTACAAGATGACAATGCATTTCTTCTACAACTACAAGATTAAAACACGAAATCTACACAAACACAAAATAAAAAAATAAGTCCTTCACAGCTTAAAATCGGTAGCCCACCACTCAACTCAAGCATAATATAACATGTCAATGCAGCAACAACGAGCAGTTTGACAACTGTGATACCCCTGTCACTTAAACGGATAATACAGGAAAACCCTGGGGACCGGAAAGGCTGGAAACTTTAGTCTCTTCTTTTGTATACGTCTCGTTAGATATTTGTTATCGAGTAAGATGTGCTCTTTCGATCAGAAATTGAATTAACTGGGAAAACTCCAGTTTCTCTTCGTATACGTCTTGCTAAAAGCGAATTTTCACTCAAAAACGAATTGGAACAGAGTGGAATGGACAATTGTTATTCATGAAAGATGATTGATAGATGTTTTTCGTTCCAAACAGAAAGTTGAAATCCCAACTTTTCTGATGGACAGGAACAAAAAAATTATTAAAAAAAGGTAAAAAAAAGCAGATAGCCTATCAAATGTAAGTATTTTACTTGTTCGTTTAGTTCTGTTTCACTGTTGCAGCTTTAAGGCCTACTTTGCGGAGAAAGTTCGCGTAACAATATTTTTCCTTTGGCACATGCGTATTACTTTTTTAAGGGAATCTTATTATTTTCTGAAAAATCATTCGGTATGAAGGAGGAAATTCAGTTAGGTATCTTCTTAATTTGTGCTAAAATGACATTCTCAAAGCTCTTTTTGACAAGATTCGTATAGAAAACGTATACAATTCCCGCTCTGCCTCTCTACTTTATAGACCTAGCCAGATAGCGAAACTTTGTTTATAGCTTAAAGAGAGGTCTCTACTCATACACAAACCCATCAAAAATCTTTCATGAGATGTACACCAAAATGAACTATTTTCCAGGCTTATGTACAAAGCTGAATTTGTAACTTTCTCTATTTGTAATGTCAAGTGCATTAATTTGTATCAAGGTCGTCAACGAAATGCGTGGTTTTACAAAACTGCGTCATTTTACTCTTTCCAAAACTGTAATGTTTAAATCATTGTCCTTTACTTTCGTTTTAGCCACAGCTCTGTATCTGCATCATTAATGGCGAAGGCGTATCCAGTGGCACGGGAAAAAACTGCGCAATTTTTACATTCGCTCTAATTTTCGTGTTGTTTTGCACATGGGTTGTACAGTGTTGCTACATTTAATTGTGGAATTTTTTTAATTTCTTTTATATATATTCAAACACAAAATTACAAAACTAAAAGAGGACGAATACAAAAAACTCTTCATACCCCACGATAGAAAAACCTATCTGTGGGGTACTGCACATAAATTAGACAATAAAACTGTGAGAAAATTAAAAGAAAATAATGGTGACGAGGTTGAGGGGGGTTATTTATAATAATGGAACATCAAATCTTTCAGATGACTTTAGAAAAACAATAGTGGTTTTTAGTATAAAACAATTTTGTTCTGTATTATAAATATCATTGCCATAGAGAAGTAAATTGACTAGTTTATTTAATTGTGGAATTAAGAGGAGAATGGTGTAAAGGCATGGAGATGTAAATGACACATCTTAATGTATATGTACCATTTCTATTTCGTCTTATAATTGAAACACTCAAGTTTTGCAACACGGTTTTTATAAAGAAAAGAAGTTGTAGATAAAAATTCGAAAAAATTTATTTTTGTAGGGCATAGCGGCTTCATAACTCTACCCTGAATATTACATACCCCTGCAATAATAGTGATTTTCCACGTTGTATCACTTCAATCTCCTTGTACATACAGTAGACTCCCGGTTATTCGAACCTGCACTTATTCGAATAATTCGGTTATTCGAAGTGAGATGGCGTTCCCCTTGGATCTGCTTACCCAACTCAGGCAAAAACACTCTCGGTTATTCGAACTTCAGTTATTCGAATAATTCGGTTATTCGAAGTGATTTTTATTCCCCTTGGGGCCAATTATAGGCTAAGTCACCCTCAGTTATTCGAATTTTTCTTATTGGGAGATCGTCGAGTGAGAACATTGATTTTCTGCGATTAAAACACTTTTTTTCTTCAAAAAATCAGGTTTTAATATTCATGGCTATTTACACTCTTCAAGCAATTTCTTCAAAAGTTCAATATTCTCCTTCGGTCCAGAGAATTGAAGCAAACAGGGGATCCTCAATCCCTTATCATCTCCAAAGTTAGTTCTTTTCCCTGTCACTTTTACTTTGCAAGTATACAAATTTCTGACTTCAGAAAGTAAAATATCGTTTTGGCAAATTTTCCTGTTTTTCCTTTAGGCAAATGACCAACAATATCTCCTTTTTTGCAGACCGCCACTGCATATTTGTCTATGTCGTTTGTTGGTTCCATTTTAGCTTCTAGGACTTCACCAATAACAGCGTTCCATTTCTTTTGATACTCATGATATCCCATAACGGTTGAGTTACTCTCATAATACTTGATAAGAATGATTTCTATCGGCTGTGTTTCGTTGATTATCATTGAAACAAGATCCATTGTAATTTTCACTTCTTCGTCCTAATTGTGGTGTGACTGCTTTGTTGTTGTGTTGTTTCGTTTCGTTTTATAACATTCGAACGTTTTAAAAGGATCATTCAAAATTCGAACGTTTCCTTTGATTTTCAAACGTTTCATCTAATTTTCGAACGTTTCGAAAGCTCGATTAAAAAACAAGTGGGTGGATGTAAACAAACTTTTTAAAGGCTCTTCAAATCCACATTAAAGATGGCAACCGCTCAGACAACGTCAAGGAAGAAAACTGTTCTGACGATCAAAGAAAAATATCTTGCTTTGAAAGAGCTTGAAAAAGAAGGAACAACTAAAAAGTCTATTGCTAAAAAGTATGGTGTCCCACCTAACACACTTTCATACTGGGTTAAGAATAAAAGTGACATTTTTACCAAGTATGAATCAGGCCAGTATGGAGTTAAAAGACAAAAGCTTTCTTCCGGAAAATACGATAACATTGATAAAGCAGTTTACAAGTGGTTCGTTAACGCTCGTGAAAGAACTGTGAAAAAGCATTGGATTTTGCAAAGCAATTCAACGAACCTGATTTTAAAGCTTCAGAAGGCTGGCTAGACAGATGGAAGTACAGACAAAACATCATTTACAGAATTATTTCTGGAGAGGAAAAGTCTTGTACACCAGGGATGACAGCAAGCTGGGAAGAAACACACCTGCCAACCATTTTGTCACGCTATGATTTACAGGACATTTTCAATGCTGATGAATTCGGCTTGTTCTACCAGATGCTTCCAACAAATACCTATCATGCCAAAGGTGAAAGATGTGCTGGTGGAAAGTGCAGCAAAGTTCGTTTAACAGGACTTGCAGCAGGAAATGCCCTAGGTGAAAAGTTGCCCATGTTCGTTATCGGAAAATCGGTTACACCGCGCTGTTTCAAAGGAGTCAGAAGTCTTCCCTGTCAGTACAAAGCTCAAAAGAAGGCCTGGATGGATTCTGAAATCTTTACCGATTATGTGAAAAAACTCGATGTTAAATTTGAAACTGCGGGTCGAAAGATTGTCTTGATAATTGACAATTGCCCAGCTCATCCAGAAGTCACTGGTCTTAAAGCAGTAGAATTAGTTTTTCTACCACCAAATACAACGTCTAAGACCCAGCCCATGGATCAAGGTGTAATCCGAGCATTGAAGGCATATTACCGGTCAAATCTTGTGAAACGTCAAATAAAGTTCATTGACGGCGGTAAAGAGGTCCCTAAAATTAACATTCTTGAAGGGATGCAAATCTTGGTCAAATCATGGGACGCTGTTTCAAAAGACACCGTTAAAAACTGCTTTAAGAAGGCAGGCATCTCAAAAGAAGCACAGATCACGAGTCTCAATGATGCTGATGACCCATTTAAATCTCTTTCTGACAGCATAAGCGAGTTGAAAAAAAGAGAAGTTGACGGCGACATCTTTAACGCAGATGATTTTGTGGATATTGATTTTGAGGTATGCACGAGTAAATCAATTGAATTGACTGATGAGGAAATCGTGGAAATCGTACTTAATGAGGACAAAGATCAAAATGCGCCGAATCTCGAAGATGACGATGATGATGAAATTGAGGCACATGACATCCCCCCGAAGAAGCCAAAGCAGTCAGAGTTGGAAGAGGCCTTAGAATTGTTGGAAAGATGGTCTTTGTTTGACGAGAATGGTCTTGAAATCAGAAAGCAGTTAAACATGATAACACGTACATGTCAAAAACACTACATCGATAGTAAAAAACAATGTAGCATTAAAGATTTTTTTAAGAGTTGAACTCCTTGTATTTACTAGATACATTTTCTTTATAACTTTCATATTTTAAAACCTGTTAACAATTTGTTCAAATTTATTCTTTCTTCAAAAAGTAAAAATTCTTTGTGTTTACACGCTCAACTGAACCACAATGCCTCAATTACTTAAGAAAAGTCCATCCCATTAAGGTTAAGTTGAAAATCTGGCGGGAAAACGAATTTTTCAGTTATTCGAACTCCCGGTTATTCGAAGTAAATTCTTATCCCCCTTGAGGCTTCGAATAACCGGGAGTCTACTGTATTTCTTCAGCGTTACAAAAGTTATATGGACCTATCAAACTTAAACCTAAATTAAATTCGAACAAAAAGAGTCGCATAATAAAGCTAAAGTAAAATGGTCATCAAAAGTGTGTAGGATTGTAGTTATATATTATATATTTTCCCTTGTTCTTTTAGTTTACCATTCATTGAATACATATGTAAAGTATATAGAAGAAAAGGACATTTCTTCATGTTAAACTTATAACTTACTGGACTAATAAACATTGAGACATGGTCGAGATAGAGTGCCCTGTACCAGATTAAATGAATCCTCAAAGACAATTGCATGTACCTTGTTATCTGACACAGTACCATTCACATGGGCCGTGCACCGGTAACACATGGGTCCAAGCTTGCGCAACCGAGAGTTGATACAGGTCTTAACCTAGAGGAGTGGAACTTATTCGTTTACCGTTGGGATGCCTTTATTTTTGGATCCGGTCTTGATGCTAACAATTGTTTCACACAACTCTTTTAATGCGCTAGCGACGCACTGGGGACAGTTTATTACCTACTGATCCAGGAATTGTGTTCAGACCGACACCGAACGTCCTTGCTGCCATGAAAAGCTTCGCTGTAATTGCTGTCGCGAAGGGACTCATGATCATGAAGCAAAAGCGCGATGAGCAATTCCGAACATTTGCAGCACGTGTTCGTGGTAAAGCCGAAACCTGCAACTACAGAACAATGTGCCAGTGCAATAACGAAGTCGACTTCACTGACTCCATTATTCGCGATGTGCTTATCGCTGTTATCGAGGACACTGAAACTCGGTATGGCAGACATACTAGACACGCCAATAAATAAAATTATAGAGTTAGTTGAGAGTAAGGAGATGGCAGCGTCATCGTTATTCTGTAGACACAAGGGCAAGGTCACAAGAGCACCTTGGGAAGTTAGATACACTCTTTTCCAGACCAATACCCTGCCCTGATTGCAAAAACCCTTTTTCTCAATACACAAAGAAGAAGAACGGTTTGAACACAAAGCCCCACAAACAATGCATTAACTGCTACCGGGCTAACCGTTCACGTCGCCAACACAGACCACAGCAACCTGTTCAAAATGCTGCCAACTCTGCTTTCGCACAAGTTTCTAGCATTCATGATGATGATGAAGTGACAAAACAGCTGGCTGTTGTGATATAGCTTGTCTAATGACGGCTGGTTAATTATTATAGAGGTTGTAACCCTGCGAAGATTCTGCATAATATCAAAACTCTCCCTTTTAACAAGGATTCTCTCAGAAAAAATACATTGACCATTAAACAGGACGCGTAAAACAGTGGTAAAGCACAAAACACTATTATGACGAAACTATCCTTAAACGGATAAATCTTAGAATAATTCCTAACGGAACAAATATAAACTAAAGCAGGCAACGATCTGTGCGCCAGGACTTGTGAACCTGGCTGTAGCTTTACACGTGTTAAGGGCGCCCAACACTCAGCCTTATACAGATCATTGCTGCGGTGGGTCAACCTAATGACAGTGTCAGCCTGTCATGACTGGGGTGATGTGCGTGGGCGTCAAACCACGAAGACAAGATAAGAATATCAAACCCCCTTGCAAAGCTTCTAAAATGACTCAGGGCAGCAGGATCGTCAATCCTGAAGGCAAAGTGAGCAAACTCTGCTTGCCATTGTCACTTGGACACCATGTTTTATCGAAAGGTCGCTGGCGAAAGGCTCGTTTTATGCAGCTGCCGAGAAAGACGATCACCATGTCAGTTCTGCGTTTCGACTACCGCCAGTTTGGCAGGGCAGGAAGTGTCCCGATGTCTCACCAAAGGTAATTGATTCTCTTACGGACTCTGGCGCTCAGACGAACCTCTGGTCATTGTCGGAATTTCTAACCACTAGATTTCCGACTGATGATCTCATTCTCGTTTCAATAGCACTAGTTGCTGCTAATAAGTCCCCAATCTTTGTTGATGGTGCGATTGTTGCTCGTATGAAATGTCAATTCACTGATGGCCGGTACCAGCGTTGTGCCTCTATGGTGTACATCAGTAAGCAAGCTAGAGATTATAACTGTCTACGGAGACCATATTAGACGTTGGCATTTTACCGTCTTCCCTGCCGCTGATAGTAAGACACCTGAGAACCACCCTGTGAAGAGTTCACATAAACGTCTCACAAATGCTAGCTACGTGCAAACACCTAGTGCTTCACCTGCAACTTGCTCCTGTCCGCCAAGAACAACGGTCCATGCCTGACCAGTTACCATTCGCATGTGTCCCTGAAAACAGCTTCAAGATGGTGCCATCGTATGGTTGTAAACCGCAAACACGATCTATGCCAACTAAGCAAACATTGTAAGCCTGCGACCTTCGCCTCTCTTACACCGTTTCAGGCAGCTCGCCGTATCCCGCCTAATACATGGAAAGCTGTTGTAGACGCGTGGAACGGGTATCACAGCGTCTCATTACGTGATTCTGACACACATCTGACCAAATTTATCACTCCTTTCGGCAGACGGAGGTATTTCACAACGCCCCAGGATTTCGTTGGATCGGGAGATGGTTACAATCGCCTCAAATGATGGTGAGAAGTAACTAAAATGATGGTGAGAAAATCAACAATTTTACCTTAAAAGAATGGCTTACTTTAAAAGACCTCGAAAAATGAGAGAATAGGAGTAACTACATCGCAATGCAGATATAACTAGCCTTAAGACAGAGATGTTAATGAAAAAAAGGAGGTTTCTCTCCAAAGAATAAGAAGCCACTGGAGAACTTCTGCATTCTCCCCTTTACAGGGATAATCGGAAAGCTAATGGATTTCGGCTGTACTGAAACAAACACCTATGAATGTGGAAACATGAGGATTGGTGAAATTCACTCATGCTTGGGATCTGGTGCGGGCCCTTGAGTAAGCATCCCCTGCCTCCTGCAAGACACCAGCCGCATTCATTGACACCATCCGCCAAAACCAATAACTTTTGTTAAACATTGGAAAAAGAAGAGTCAACAACTACAAATCGTATCGTTGTTGCTTTTACCTACTGACACAGAGCCCAGGGCTAAGAAAGGTAGACTTGGAACCCAGCCCTTAGAAATGTTGTGACAAAGAATGAAAAGCAGCAAACCTGGAAACAGAAAAGCTTTCTGACCTTAGACTATGAACCGGTGAACTTTGTTTATTGATGGATGGTGTTATAGATAGAAGCAGATTTTGTAGTGTTTGTGATGTGACTTTAGCTAGTTAAATGTCAATAAATCGTGCAGATAAAAGTAATAAAATAACAAATCACTGGGCTATGAAATGTTTGTTTGGTATATAAAAACGAAAGATGCCTTATTCACATAAAAAATGTAATTTATGTTTTATAAAATATATTTTATGTTTTTTGTGTTGAGTCTATTTTCTGTAAAAATAATGCCCTATGAACATTGCTTTGTTTTTAAGTTTTTGATTTCAAAATGACGTGTCTCCTGAGCGTGAGCATTATTTACTTATAGAAACGAACACAGATTTATCCATGGGAGCATTAATAGGGGAAGGAGATTCCGAAGAGGTTTTCGAAAAATATTATATTAATTCAAAAATTTGTTTGCAATTATTTAACATAATTTTAAAGAATGTGACATTTTTAAGTTCTTGGGGCATAAAAAAATTGAAGTAGAATTCTCCATTACTCCTCCAAAGGGAAGAATATACTTAATAACGCCTGTAAATAGGTGATTTTACTTAGTAAAGTGCCTGTATACCTATTAAGTTTTAGCAACAAAGCTTTTCATATGAAAGTGATTGGGCGTAATAAAGAGTAGCAATTGTTAAAATAAGGAACTGAGAATAGGAGTAACTACATCGCAATGCAGATATAACTAGTCTTTTATGACAGAGATGTTAATGAAAAAGAAGGTTTCCGCATTCATAGGTGTTTGTTTCAGTACATCCGAAATCCATGCGTAACGCCAACCAAGCCATTCTTGACACCAATGTTCCGATATCAAGAGAAGAAGATATTAGAGCCCAATTCTCTGGCTGTCAGTACTTCACCAAACTCGATTTTAAATCTGCATTCCACCAGCTCGAAATCGTACCTCAGAGTCGATACATCACGGTGTTCCATGCCAATGGAAAGCTGATGCGATACAAAAGTTTGACCATGGGTACAAAGCCAGCTTCGGGTGAACTCCACCGAGCACTGCAACCGATATTTGCAGACATACCTGAGGCCCACGTTCTACACGATGACGTAATCATTGCTACAGAAACCGATTCTCGCCACTATGAAGTGATTGATACAGTTCTGAAAAGGCTTTCACAAAAGGGACTAACGCTGAACCCAGACAAATGTATGTTCGCCAAGCCAGAAGTCCCATTCTGGGGCATGATTATATCAAAAGATGGAGTTCGACCAGACCCATCTAAAGTTGATGCCTTGAAAGACGCAGAACCACCACGTTCAAAAGATGAAGTTGTTTCGTTCTTATGTATGATCCAGTCCCATGCAGATTGATGATGAAGTGACAAAACAGCTGGCTGTTGTGATATAGCTTGTCTAATGACGGCTGGTTAATTATTAGAGGTTGTAACCCTCTGAAGATTCTGCATAATAGCAAAACCCTCCCTTTTAACAAGGATTCTGTCAGAAAAAATACATTGACCATTAACAGGACGCGTAAAACAGTATTCATACCTATGCTGTCAAAGAAGACCGTCCACATGAGAGCATTGACAAAGAAACATGCGAGGTCCGTATGGTCCAAAGAATGCCAAGAAGAATTTGAACTATTAAAAGGGAGAATAGGAGTAACTACATCGAAATGCAGATAAAACTAGTCTTTTAAGACGGAAAGTTTAATGAAAAAAAAGGAGGTTTCTCTCCAAAGAATAAGAAGCCACTGGAGAACTTCTGCATTCTCCCCTTTACAGGGATAACCGGAAAGCTAATGGATTTCGACTGTACTGAAACAAACACCTATGAATGTGGAAACATGAGGATTGGTGAAATTCACTCATGCTTGGGATCTGGTGCGGGCCCTTGAGTAAGCATCCCCTGCCTCCTGCAAGACACCAGCCACATTCATTGACACCGTCCGCCAAAACCACTAACTTTTGCTAAACTTTGGAAAAAGAAAAGTCGACAGCTGCAAATCGTATCGTTGTTGCTTTTACCTACTGACACAGAGCCCAGGGCTAAGAGAGGTAGACTTGGAACCCAGCCCTTAGAGAGGTTGTGACAAAGAATAAAAAGCAGCAAACCTGGAAACAGAAAAGCTTTCTGACCTTAGACATGAACACTGGAGAAATCGTATCGTAATGCTTGGGCTAACCAAGAAACCGCCCCTTAGAAAGGTAGACTTGGAACCCAGCGGCGGCAACCCAGAAAACCATTACATATCCTTTGTAAAGAGACTCTCTTAAACTTCTTTGACCCTTCTCTTAATACATATCTCTTTAAGGATGCGCATATCACAGGTATTTCAGCCATCATCGCACAGGGCAATGATCCGGCTACATCTAAGCTCATTGCTTTCGCCAGCCGCTCAACCTCGCCCGTTGAACTTGCGCTCCGACGTTTCGCAACTACCGCGTAGGAGGGCCAACTGTGAAAATATTCACCGAACACAAACCCTTGATCAGTATTTTTGCGAACAGACGAAAGGGATCAGTTAGAACTGACCGTATTAAACTGCGCCACCAAGATATCTCTTACAATGTATTATGGCTGCCGGGTAAGAAAAACCCAGCTGATTACTTATCCCGCCATTCTAAACCTTTCTCTAGACTGCCAACGCCGTGGAAGAAAGAGACATCAGAACTCGAGAAAACTGTTTGTTTTTTGCAGTATTCACCCTACACTGAGTCAGTGTCAATGGAGACGATAATTGAAGTAACAGAGAACGATCCATGCCTTCAACAGTTGAAAGATGCCATCAGCAAAGGATACATACCAAAATCAAACACTTCCCTTATGCCCTATCGACAAGTCTTCTACGAGATCACCGTTTCAGACGACGGTCTAATCCTCAAAAAGGAAAAGATCGTACTCCCAGAATCCCTGTGGAAGACCGCCATCGACAAAGCCCATCGCATGAAACGACGCCTTCGAAGTCACTTCTGGTTCCCCTTGTTCGACCAAAAGATCACCGCCAAGGTTAATGAGTGCAACGGCTGCCAACTATTTACACGGAAAACGACCAAGGAACCACTACAGTCAACGCCTCTACCTGAAACAGCATGGGAAGACGTCAATATTGATCTTTACGGCCTGATGCCCGACAAGAGACATATCTTAGTGGTACAGGACAGTTTCACCCGCTGCTGCTAAGATCGTGAATTCAACTAAAGCAGCACCCGTACTCAATGTACTCAATGATATTTACATAAGCTATGGAAATTCCGAACGTTACCGTACCGATAACGGCCCACCGTTCAACAGCCAGGAATTTGCCGATTTTTCGACAAACAACAGCATCCAACACACCAAAGTATTCCCACATCACGCTCAAGCAAACCCCGCTGAAACCTTCATGCGACCACTTGGTAAAGTAATCAAGATCGCTAACGATTCAGGTCAGAATAAAACCACCGCTTTGAATGACCTTCTCGTTGGTTACCGAGCTACACCTCACCCAGCTACCGGTCTCTCACCAGGCAACATGCTCTTCCGTCATGGCTACCACCATGACTTCCTACGTACGACGAACAGTGACCAAGAAATCGCCGAAGCTCGAAGCCACGATTGACAACAACGACAGGCAAGAAACGACCAGCGAAATGAGTCTGTCAGGAGAAAAGCCACCACCTATGATATCAGTGACCAAGTTCTCACCGCCAATATGAATCGTCAATCCAAGTACGAAACACTCTTCGAGAGATATCCGTACACCGTTATTGCAATCGATGGAAGCGGTTTATACCTCTGCAACTCACTGACCCAGCAAATTATTCGTCGACATAAGGACTATGTCAAACCGTATCATCAACCTTCAATTCAGAACAACTTCCGCCAGGACCAACAGTAGGACACACCGGACGAGGATACACAAAACATCGACCCAGAGGAACCAGTCCCAAACACACCAGACGTAAGAGATGCACCTCCAAGAAGTCACCGTGAAAGACGGGCACCAAAACACTTAGACAACTACGAATTAGACATATAAGTTAAGGACTGAGAATTAATCGTTTAGAGTGATGATGTAACTGTATTTTCCCGCATCGTAACATTCGAATGTTGGCATTATTCGGTTCCGTAAAAACGGGAGCTTTGGGAGTTAATAAGGGTAGACAAAACCGCAATATTTCTTTTTGAAAACTGAAAGAAAGACTTACATTTATAGTATATGTTGTCTCTATTCCTGTCTATCTCCCCTGGGTACTTCAAATTTTTGGCCTGTTTCGATTTTCCAAGAAAAGTTTCAATTTAAAGTTCGTTTTAAGAGGTAAAGTTTGTTTTTCACAATTGTTCTAAGATTGGGCATGTACGTCCATAGATTGGGCAGTCCAGTCTTAAGACCGGCCACCTATTTGTCACTGTCAGAAGATTGGCCTGGCGGGTCTTAAGACAGGGCACGTTCCAAGATTGGGCAGAACAGTACTGCTGGCGCTTTTATTAGCTTCGTAAAATTGTTGTCAATAGACATAATCGTGTAGCAAAACGTTTGCTAAAGTATTGCGCCAATGTCTGATCATTTCAAATTGCATTTTGCAAGTTGTAAGCAAAATTGAAACCAGCCAGTATTTTGTCTGTAGCGCTTGTTATTTCTTTTCGATATATTACGGCGCGGTTCTAACACATTGCAGCTGATGTTGGAATACATCTTCAAATTAACTCTCATTGATAGAATTAAAAAGCGCCAATAATCCCTGACCGTATTAGGACTACCCTTCGTATATCAATTTTGTTATTACTAACTCGTCTGTCCTTCCTGCTACCTGTGATTCTTCGTTACCCCCTTTCACTAGGCATTGCATCAGACTAGTCAGGCTGGCTTAGGGATCATAGACCACAAAAGTATACCACTAAAAGGTACTTATGCTTACCGAAAGCTTCTTCTTTGTGCCTTTTTATGTAAATAGTTTTGTAAAAGTAGTATATGAAAAGAACGGCTATACGTTAACACAACAAAGCTTTCTTCGCTATAAATAACATAAGTCTAGCTACAAATTACACAGCTCTTGTCGCCATCTTGGTCTCTCCTTTCTGCCTTTCGTACGGCAGCCGACCTCGGATACATCATCACTCTCATCTTTTCAGAAATTTTTTTTACATGTATATATATACTTTTAAAGTTCATAGTTCTGTAGATGTCTCGGAGGTCGCCTCTCGTCTTTTTGCTGTTGTCATCTTTTCTTCGGGTTCTGCGTCTGAAGTGTCTCCTTCGTAGGCTATTGTATCGTCATCCGTTATCGTGTCGCTGTCGCTTCCGTCTTCTGTGATCAACTCGTCGTTGTTGCTACCAGTGTGTTCGTCGTGGCGGTGTTCTGGTTCTTCATTTCGATCGAAGATCCATGTTGTTGATTTCTTCGGTAGGTCAGAAGGAACTGGTGTAACTAGTTCCTTTGTACTTTCGTGGTATGCCTTGATGTCATCTTTGTGTCTGCGAATTCGTTTGAAATCGGTCGATCGCTTCAGGACTACGCCCTTGGTGTCGATTTCGCAGATCCAGTAGGGTGTTCGATGATATACGGGCTCAAACTTTGTTGAGCGGGTACTGTTGATGACGAGAACTAGGTCACCCTGTTGAACGGTCGATGGTTGGCGTCTCGGGGATATGTTTGTCAGCTCTTTCCGTTGTTTTCTTTGTTGGAGATCTCTGTCCTGTGCCGTTTGTCGTTCCTTCGTAGTGTATCGTGTTCGTTGAAAATCCTTCCTGTATCCGTTGTGGAACATGGTTCCACCGGGTGAGATGTTTTTAGCCGGGTGCGGGGTTGCACGGTATGCTGGTTGAGTGCTGTATCTCTGCTCTTGTGCTCGTGGAAGGCTGATTTCATAGCTTTCCCGAGTGGTTTCATGAAGGTTTCTGCTGGATTACCTTGTGGGTGATACGGGTACGTCAGGACGTGCGTGATGTCGTTCTCGCTAGAGAACTTGGCAAATTCAGCTGAGTTAAAAGGTGGACCATTGTCGGTGCGATGACGTTCGGGAGTGCCTAAGTCCGTGTAAATATCTTCGAGGGCTTTTAGAACTGGTTTTGTTGCGGTTGTCGGAACAATCTTGGCTGCTGGGAAGCGTGAGTAGTGTCCAAGACTATTAAGACATGTCTGTGGTCTGGCATCGGACCAAACAGATCGATGAATAAGTCCTCCCAAGGGCCTGTAGGTACGTTTTGTGGTGAAATTGGCTCCTTGGTTGTCTTCTTCGTAAAAAGCTGACATGTCTCGCATTGTTCGACTGCTTCCTGGACCAATGTATTGATGCTGGGAAACCAGAAGTGTGATCGGATTCTTCTCTTCAGGCTGCTCATACCAGGGTGGCTTCCTTGGTGGGCTTTAACGATAGCTTTCGACCAAAGACTTTGTGGTAAGATAATGCGGTCGTTACTCAGCATTAGATCTTCGTCCGATATCGCCAGCTCGTGGAAGACATTACGGTATGGTTCCAACGATTTCTTTGATTTTGGAATGTACCCCTGGTGAATGCACTTGACCAGGGACTGCAGCACTGCGTCCTTCTTGGTTTCTGCGATGATTCGACTCATGGAGATGGCTTCTGTATAGGGGGCGTATTGGAGGAACCAGACAGTTTTTTCCAGTTCGTCGGATTCCTGTTGCCGTTTTGTTAATGGGTGTTGCATGCCTGGATAAGAAGTCCGCAGGATTTTTTTTTCCTCGTCTCCACGATACTTTAAGGTAATGTCCTGGTGTCGCAGTTTTATTCTGTCTGTTCGAATCGAACCAATTCGGGTGCTTGCAAAAATACTGACCAGTGGTTTGTGGTCTGTGATGATTTCCACTCCTGGTCCTCCAGCAATGTAGTGGCGGAATCATCTAAGGCCAAAATCCACAGCGAGTGATTCAAGATCGAGTTGAGGGTATCGTTGTTCGACATTCGTTGTTGTCCTGCTTGCGCACGCGACTGGAGAAGAGTCATCTATGTTGTGACCCTGTGCGAGTATTGCACAGAGGCCAGTTCGGTGGGCATCCACAAAAATATAGGTGTTCAATTTTGGATTAAAGTGTCTCATTAGTGTGTCGTTGGTGAATGCGTCCTTTAGTGCTGTGAACTCTTGTTGACATTCTTTGGTCCATTCAAAACGTTAGTGCAGTTTTGTCAGCGTTCTCATGTGGTGAGTCTTTGTTGCTAAACCGGGGATAAAACTGGAGTGGGACTGGATCATGCTAAGGAAGGAAAGGATGTCATCTTTAGATGTTGGTACAGAAGCGTCTTTCAATGCTTGAACTTTTGATGGATCTGGCATAATTACTTCCAGTGTTACCTTGATTCCCCAGAATGGAATTTCTCTGGCTGCAAAGATACATTTCTCCGGGTTGAGTGTTAAGCCTGACTCCTGTATGGTATGAAACACGGTGTCGAGTACTTTATAGTGTTCCTCAGGTGTTTCGGTGGCTAAGATCAGATTGTCGTGGATTGCATGTGCGTGAGGGATTGAACTAAACAGTGGTCGCAATGCTTTTGTAAGTTCACCTGACGCAGGTTTAGTGCCCATGACTAATTTTCGGTACCTCATGAGATGGTCTCCAGCATGGAAGACAGTGATATGGCGTGACTCTGGGTCCAATTCCAGTTGATGAAATGCAGACTTAAAATCTAGTTTGGAGAAGATTTTACAATTGCTTAGGTGGGATCTGATATCTTCCACACGTGGAATCGGTATGTGAGTGTCCTTTATTGCTCGATTTGGTTTTCTCATGTCCACGGTAACTCGGATTCCTCCATTTTCTTTAGGTGCCAGTACAGGATTTGATACCCATGGTGCTGGGCCATGGTGCTCTTCAATGATGTTGTTCTCTTCCATCTTTTTTATTTCCTCTTGTAATCTGGCCTTTAAGTGAAATGGTATCGGTCTGGCTGGTTCCGCTGTTGGTGTAATTGAGTCATCAATGTGTAATTTAACGGTGTGGTTTTTTAGTGTACCAATCCCTTTGAAAAGGTCTGGGTACTTCGCGGTCAGATCTCTGATGTTTGTGTTGTCTACGTTGACACTGCGGATGTTAGAATTTGTCGGGCCCTGGAACTTGATGATTCCCAGCTCCTCGCATACTGCACCACTGAGGAGAGTTCCAGGTCCTTTTTTACGATGTAAAATCGCACGTTTGCCACAACTTCACCGTACATAACTGGTCCAGTGTAGTGTCCTAGGCATTTAAGGTTCTTTGAGCCACATGGCTTTATCTTGATGGAAGTCTTTGCAATGGATAATTGTAGTTGGTTTGCCATCCTTTTTGACATGATAGAAATGTCTGCGCCTGTATCTGCATAGGCCTTAACCACTCTTTCCTTTATGCCAACAGTGACTTTGTATCTCTTGGGTGGTGGGGTTTTTCTTGTTTTATGTGCTTCGGGTTTTTGCTACTCTCCGGGCTGCATACTAGCCTTTTGACATGATGTTGCTCATCCTCAGATTCTTCAGACGGTTCGGTCTCTGTTGTACTCTCTTCGGAGTTGCTCTCTGCTGATGAGTCGTTTACCCGCCTAGTCTGCTTATGCTTTCTGTTTCCTTTCGTGCATGTTCTTGAACCCTTGAAATGTCCATTGCTACTCTCCGGGCTGCATACACTAGCCTTTTGACATGCTGTTGCTCATCCTCAGATTCTTCAGACGGTTCGGTCTCTGTTGTACTCTCTTCGGAGTTGCTCTCTGCTGATGAGTCGTTTACCCGCCTAGTCTGCTTATGCTTTCTGTTTCCTTTCGTGCATGTTCTTGAACCCTTGAAATGTCCATACTGTCCACATTTAAAGCATTTCTCGTTGAATGCCGGGCACTTCTTCCCACCTTTACAACGTTTCGATGAACAGTCATTACATTTGGGCATTCTCGGTGGAGATCCATTCCTCTTTCCTTCTTTCTTGAAGAGGTCCTCTCTTGCACGGTTTCTCCTAGAGTATTTTCCAGGTGTGTTTACACGGCTTACATTGGCTATTGGTTGTTCTGTTATCTTTTGAGCTCCTACTGTGGCTGCTTCCAGCTTCCTCCCATTTTTAATGAGCTCCTCTAAATTCCATTGGTTGTTGAGAGCATTTTTTCTGACGTCATCATTTGTCGTCCTAATTACAATTTGGTCTCTAACCATGGTATCTTTCACATTACATGTGTCGCTATCACATTGAAATGAACACATGTTCGCCTCATTTTTGACACGGTTAAGGAAAAGGTCAAACGATTCACCTGCTGTTTGTTTCATTTTGTGGAACTCAAAATTTGCCAATGTTGTGTTTTTCAGTGGTTGGTAACGTTCCTTCAGTCTTGTAACTGTCTCATCAAAAGTGATTGTACGCCTCTCTGCAGTGGGAACGACCTCCTCAAAGTCTTTTTGAAGGTTCCGGGATGCAAACCTTCCTAAAAATACCTTCCTCTTGTTGAGTTGGATCCATTCTGCTTTCTCTGGCTCGCTTCCTGCTGGTGGATCTTTTGCAATCGCTTCGTATTCGTACTGAAATGCATTACAATAATCTGAAAATGCATCATAACAATTGTCCCTGTGAATATCAGGATCGAACTTCTTCAAACTTTGCTCCGCCATTCTTGTTGACTCGCAGTCTCCCTGTGCTGTTGTTGTTTTGTGTTTGTTTCGTTTTATCCTCGTCGCCAATGAAAAGAACGGCTATACGTTAGCACAACAAAGCTTTCTTCGCTATAAATAACATAAGTCTAGCTACAAATTACACAGCTCTTGTCGCCATCTTGGTCTCTCCTTTCTGCCTTTCGTACGGCAGCCGACCTCGGATACATCAGTATATATATCTTTACCTTATTTATACGTGGTTGTTTTTGTGTATGAATTTTTGAATGTACAGACTATTGTTAAACGTCTTTCAAATATCATTAAAGAGAACGAAGAAGATTTGCTATGCCAGAGCTGTACACGTGCATTTGCAAGGCAATTGGACAAAGTGGTGCTCTTATGTGAAAAACGATTTACCTTGCGGAACAATTCTTTCACTGCCATATTGTCTAACGTCCTTTTGCTCTAAAATTACTTGGCTCTTTTGCAATGAAATGTTCCTTCCATATTTGGTTGGCCAGAGATTCAAAACCTTAGGAAACACTACAACAACAGACAGTTTCCCTGAAAGCAAGTCACCTTTTGAATTTGCCAAAAGCAAATCACCTTTGCACTTACCTGGGAGGAAATTCCATGTAGCCCTCTTGGCATGAAATCCTTCCTTGTCAACTCTTGCTTCAGCTTGCTCGAATGTTTTCCATCAATTGTCATCTTCGAAAGTCCCAGTTGATCCATCCGCTTTCCCTGCAGCCCTAAATAATGCTGTAAGTAAAGTAAAAGGTAATTTTGATATTTTTACACAGCATGTTGTGAGATCCTGGGTTATTTGCTAAGTGAACTTGCTCCAGACTCGCTTTTACTACACCATGTTCCAGTTTTGTACCAGAACTACAATCACATGTGACACATATTTCCAATCCCACTATAATGAAATGTCCCACAATTCAAGAGTTCAGGAGTCATTGAACCTTCTCTTACAACCCCAGATTTGCACAGACAATGATAAGTGGTTTTGCCCTCTGTGTAATTCCCATCAAACAGCAACACAAGAGACGGAAATTGTGAACAGTGGTTTACACCTTATAGTTCAGTTAAAACGTTTCATCATGTCAAATGCTAATATCTCAAAACAAGTGTCTCGAGTTTCTTGTTCCCCAGGCTTCTTATCCCTTCATGTTACCATTGACCCTGAGGTAAGAAGACGTAAGCACTTTAAGATAAGAGCGCTTATTAACCACTCTGGTTCTCTTAATAATGGGCGTTATATATCCATTGTTCAATATCAAAAGAAAGACCAGTGGCTTTACTGCAATGTCACGTTTGCAAGGAACTTAACACCAAACTTTCCTACGATTTTTTCTTCTAGCCATTTCTAATCCCAGTTTTGACAACCACCGTCCCTGTAGACAAGATACTTCAGTGCAGCTTGCTGTATTGTAAACCTTTTTCATCTCTTTGTTGACCGCAATGGTTTAAACTGACACTGGGAAAGACTAGTGACACTGGGAAAGACTGGAGACACTGGGAAAGACTAGTGACACTGGGAAAGACCAGGACACTGTTCGCATTTGGACTGATTGACCGTTTTAAGGATTCGCTTTGATATACTGATTTTGTTTTTGATTTTAACTGGACCCTAATCCACGGTACGCGCCAATGGATGAATGGCTAATGCGTTAATTAGTCGCTAGTGAAACCTCACAGTCTTGGCGACGCTGTGAAAATTATAGCCTTACCCTGTGCGCCAGGCAACGCAGGGCTGACTGTCTATATCCTGTGCATAATCAACCCCTATAGTTATGACTTCTTTTGTATCCAACCTTGAAAAGAATCATTGCAAAAAACAAAGTAATACGGTACACCAAAAGCACTTATTAAAAAGTTGTAAAGTTGTTCTGGAGGATGTGTGTTCTCTTAGTGTTGCTGAAAAGCTTAAGACCACAGTTTCTGCTTCGGTTAAAAGTAAATTGTGTCGCACAGAGAAAGCGCAACTTCAGAACTTGGAACAAAAAACCCCCATCATTTGGGGTAAGATGAATGACACACGTTGGAGCAAATTGGACAGTGCTGTGCATAGCAAGTTAAATACTTGTAAGCATCTATCTATTACTGAGAAATAAAAACACTTGAAACCTTGATTTATGAAGAAGGTTCGAAAATATTTGGTTGTCAATCTTCAAAACAAACCAAAAACCTCTCTAATATTAACAGGCGTACAATTCCTTCTATAAATTTAGTGAAGGAGAAGAATATTATTTTAGCGCAGATTTCTTCGTCATCCATCGAGGAAGAACTATCTGCCTTGCGACAACTTTTACATCAAGTTAGAATAAAAATTAGAGTAATGCGTCGAGGTGAAAAACGAAGGAGAAGAAAGTGTAGTTTTAAAAATGCCCAAAAATTATTCAGGAAGGATCCCTACCAAGCAGGAAAAGACCTACTCAACCCTAAATCTTATATTCATCTTTGTGTCGAACAGTCTATTTTGGACAACCCCAAATTATGCAACTTGAGTGACGATCTTCACGACTCTTCTCTGCCGGTTCTGCTAGGTCTTCCACCACCTCCGCAAATCAAAAAACCTTTCTCATCTTCAACTTTCAAATTTTCTGACTTTGCAAGTGTTTTCCATAGACATAGAAACGCTTCAGCCCCCGGGCTGAACGGCATATCGTACAAAGTGTACAAAAAATGTACAAATATTTCATCTCTCTTGTTTAATGTATTTAAATGTTGTTTAAAAAATTGTGTTGTCCTTATCCAATGGCGTCATGCCCATGAAATTTACATACCTAAGTCAAAAACTCCTACGTCGACCAACCTAAAAGACTTTCGACCTATAGCTCTTCTAAATGTGGAAGGTAAATTATTTTTTAGTATTCTGTCCAAGCGTCTGGAAACGCATATCATCCACAACAACAAGTTAATTAATACTTCCATTCAAAAAGGGTGCATGGAGAAAGTTCCTGGCTGCTGGGAACACATTCATCGATTTGGACAGCCTTGAAAGATGCACGCTCGGAAAAAGCTGACCTTGCCACCATTTGGTTAGATATAGCAAGTGCGTATCCATCAATTCCGCACAGATTAATCTTTTTTGCTCTGGAAAGATATGGCATATCCCCAAGTTGGATTGCCATTGTGAAGAAATACTACTCTGGTCTGTACAGCAAATCATTTTCTAAATCTGCTCCAAGCAAATGGCACCAACACCTTAAAGGCATCTTTGCAGGTTGTACATTGTCCATCATTCTGTTCCTGTCTGGTATAAATGTTGTCTTAGAATATACACTGGCAACATCAGTCTCTTGCTACATTACATCAGGCAAAGTTTCCTTACCTCTGATAAGAGCCTTCAGGGACGACATGAACATTATGTCTTCTTCAGTTGCTGGCACAAAGATACTACTTAACAAGTGTGTCACAGCTCTTAGCTGGGCAAAAATGGACTTCCGTGCAGAAAAATCCTGCAGCTTCGTCATCATTAAGGGTAGATCAATTAACAGCGCACCCTTCAGCGTTATTAGACCTGACAACGAAACTGACTTTTCTCCCTTTATCCCGTCAATTCATAATCAACCTGTACGTTTTTTAGGAAGGATTATCGACGGTTCCATTTCTGACAGAAAGTCAATCGACGAGCTGGAAGAAAAACTCATTGATGGACTGTCTGTTATTGACAAGTCCCTGTACACCGGTCCCCAAAAACTTTGGATCCTGCAACACCTTTTAATTCCAAGAATTCAATGACCACTTTTAATATATGAAGTTTCCATCTCAACTGCTGCCCGCCTTGAACAAAAAGTCTCACGTTTTATTCGAAAATGGTTAAATTTGCACCACTCCATTACCAACATAAGCTTATATGCCGAATCATCCCCATGTCCTTTACCCATAAAGAGTCTCACTTCCATATTAAAATCTGCAAAAATCAGCGGTCACCTACTATTGCGCCATTCGAAAGATCCCATTCTGTCTGCACTTAATCCCACTGTAAAGGCTGGTACCTGGCGAGCGAACGAGGCAGTGGACACGGTTGTAAGTGAATTAAATTACAAAGTGATAAGAGGTCCCATCCAATATGGAAAGGCCGGAATTGGAGTTACGAAGAGAGACGTTATACCACCTAAAGACACCTATGGGTATAGGAAATTGGTTTCCAAAACATCAAAGGAAATTGAAGAAGAAAGTTACCTTTCCAGAGCATTGCAGCTTCAAGTCCAAGGCCAGTGGACTAGGTGGGAGAACTATGTTAAATTTGATCTTTCCTGGAAAGACATACTAGCTACCCCGCCAAACCTTTTATCTTTCTGTCTCCAGTCTACATATGATGTCTTACCATCCCCGAATAATCTAATACGTTGGAAAATAATTACTGAATCATCTTGTTTTTTGTGCCACAAAGAAATCTGCACCTCTGCTCACATTCTGGGTGCATGTAAAATAGCTCTAGTTCAGGGAAGATATACGTTTAGGCACGATTCGGTGCTAGTGCACTTGGTTGACACTTTAAAACAATTCTTGTCAGCACTTCCACTTACCATCTCTAGGAAATGTAATTCTACGACTTTTGTTAAGGCAGGTGCTTATGTTAGTCCCAAATCAAAGACAAAGGTTACAGGTATGTTGCATCTCACCAACGATTGGATAGTTGTTGCCGACACTAGTCCAAACTTTGTTTTTCCAGGCCACATTGCTGTGTCACAACTAAGACCTGATATAGTTATCTTTTCAAATAAGCTTGAACGAGTTATAATTATCGAACTCACTTGCCCTTGCGAAGAAAATACAAACTATTGGCACTCCACCAAAGTCACTAAATATTCTTGCTTGGTTAACGTAATTCTGTCCAGTGGTTGGCAAGTTGATTTCTTTGCTGTAGAAGTAGGGGCAAGAGGTTATTGCGCGAGAACAACCACGTCGTCTCTAAGAAGGCTGGGTTTTTCCAACAAAATGGCATATTCCACCGCAAAAAACCTTGGTAAAATCAGTATGACAGCTTCTTTCTGTGTATGGATTGCTCGGGAGTCGAGAGACTGGTCTCAAGACTCATTAATTAAGGCACCCGGAACGAGAAAGACTTTTCCACCCAAGTCTGTTGCATCTCGTCAAAGTAATCCAGCTCCATTAAAAGAAATGCACAAGTGTCGTTTATCAGGTCCATGCACTCCGGCCTCTCTAAAAATCAACCAAAACAAAACTAGTGCCAAAACAAAGACAAATTTTATAAATGCAGGTTTTGTCAACAAAGGCAATACGTGCTATGCCAATGTTATTTTGCAAGCACTAAGTACTATTCCATCCCTATGGTCCCAGAGTGCTTCGGAGTCATTCCGTTTGTCACCAATTATGAGGGCGATTGCTCTTAACATGACCATGTTAAACCGTTCTTTGACCCCCTTGATCCTTCAAACTTTCTCAAGGCCCTAGAACGTAAGATACACTCTTCTGGAAATACAACTTTCCAATACAATTCTCAGCAAGATGTAGCAGAGATGTTACTTCTTGTCTTTGATGAATTGAAAGGGTTCTCGGTAATTGCGTCTCAGAACATCTCGACAGAAGTATCGGTGTCAGTTAGCTGTAACACCTGTCTCTGTTCTTCAGTTACTGTTGAAAATCAGGACATCCTAACACTGTCACCGTCTTCCAGCGTACAATTGTCAGTTAGTATATTTTTAGATTCTGAAAATCTGGAGAATGAAAATAAATGGTTTTGCCCACAATGTTCCCTGCACCAAGAGAGCACTAGGGAAACAAGGATTACGAGGAAAGGCGAAATTTTAACCTTGCACCTGAAAAGGTTTGCAAGAGATGGAGAACATCTGGTTAAGGACAATAAATTTGTTGAAAGCTTTTCCTCTTCTAATCCTTATCTCAATATCCCCATATCTAGTGACTCGGACACATCTTTTATCCAAAAGTATGCTTTGGTAGCTGTGATAAATCACTCTGGAACATTGAATGCAGGCCACTATTGGGCCCATATCAAAGATCAGACCACAAACTCTTGGTACCTCTGCAATGATAAGGCAATAAGCAAAGTTGATCCAAGAACGCTCAACAGCACTACATCATATGTTTTCTTTTATACCCGCTGCTAGTTTTTTTTTTCTTTTTTTTTTAAATACCTTCGCTGTTGCTTTAAACCTGTACTACCAGGGTCATGGGGGAGGAAAATGTAAATCCGAGCGGTTTTGTATTACCCCAGCTGGTTCATACAAGCCAGTTTACCGTTAATACCCAGAGGGTAAAGAGTTCAGCTCACTCTTCTCTGGTAACTTATAAGAAGCTTAGCAAGGGGGTTTGCTTTCAGCTTGTCTTTGGGTGTAACGACGCCACTTTTTACCCCAGTTCAGTAGGGGGCCCGAGTTTACTAACTTGGTCTTCAGGCTTGACAACCCTGCTGTCCTTAGTCAAAATATCGACAGGCTGGTCCTGTCGTGACAACCTCCTGTGTAAGGCTGAGTGTTGGGGCCCTGTAACACATGTGGAAAGCCACAGCCAGAGTCACAAGTTCTGGCGCACAGGAGGGTCTTATTTAATTCTTTTTTATATTAATATATTTTTGACATATACATTTTTTCTATTTGTGTTCGATCTGTAACCAGTCTGTTTATGTTCTTAGCTCTGTCTTGTGTCGTATTGTTTGTGATAGAAGGATTGTTTTTTCTCTTTACGATTTTCTTAAAGAATAGTTTTAGGTCCAAGTTGAACAGTACTCGTGCTTGTAAGAAGCAAGAAAGTGTATTCAGCACCTTCTTCTGGGAGCCTAATCCCAGTTTTGACAACCACCGTCCCTGTAGACAAGATACTTCAGTGCAGCTTGCTGTATTGTATACCTTTTTCATTTCTGTTGTTCTTCTTTGTTCCTGTGTACTGTGTTACTTTAATGTTAGTCAAAGTGGTCATCGTATAATTTGCCAAAGCCTTGCAACAAGGAAGATTTTGGATTATTTCGGAATCTTTAGAGGGTATAACCTCTACATAGCCATAACCACCTGTCTTTAGACAAGTATTATCATTACAGCTTGCTGTTTTGTCACCTCATTATATATGCAGCATAGGCAGTAAAAAGACCACTAAAATTTTTGTGTGCATTTTTGTAGAGCTAAGCTAGCTGGTTGAGCTTAGCGAGGCTTATTTTTTTATGTCAATAGTGCGAGCCTATAAAAAATTTCAACCATTTCCCTTGCATATAAGTGAAATTTTCATTTGAATACCACTAAGCGTTTGAACTAAAGGCACTCAAACAGTCATTTTTTGTGCACACAGCTAATTAACAAAGGCAAATTATGTCTGAGAGAAAGTTGTAAGCACAATCCATTGGACAAAATTAGCATGTGAATCGTTTGATTGGACAAAATAGAACACGAGAATTGGGTTTATATTACGTTTCGACTTAGCATCTACTATGTTTCGCTTGCAAACCTAGGAGACCCTGTCTCCTGCTCTGCAACCCTTTATATATTAATTAACATGTAAGTGTAATTGTCAATAAAGCAAATAGTTGTAACCCTGAGGAAAAACCCACACGTACCCTGCTAGTATGATTACTTCGCATAAAATCTGAAAAAAAGCTGCACACAGATATTTAGAGTTTGGATATTATCATATAGAGATACAGGTTTTTATACAAATAGAGATCTTTATAACAAAGTGTCACTTTTCGTAAAATACTTTAAATTAAAAAGACACTCCTGGACAATTATAAATTTAAAGTCTCGTAAGAGAAACACTAACAGTACTAAATTAGAGGAGCCATTTTAATTAAGAATGCATGAGTGTGTTTGTTAATTGGCATGTAGTTTTGTAAAGTAATTATTTTATCAAATTATTACCATAAAAAAAATCAGTCAAATCAGTCAAAAAAAATGCAAAATGCTGACAAATGTAAATAATTTTGAGGATTTTCGACAAGTTTTTAACCTCATTTACATAACCCTAAATTCTTGTCTACCACATTATTGTTAAAAAGATAGTGTTAATGAAGCCTGTAATTGGCATCTATCACACTTTCAAGGCAAAAAAGCTTAAAACTATTGTGAAACAGCATCAACAAATTTATATAGTTTTCTTGCCTTTCTAAGATATTAACTAATATTCAAGTTTGCTTGCGTTATTAATACAAAACAATGACTTTGAAAACAGTTAACACAACTCCACATAAAGCCATTGTAATGAGTCGTACAGTCATAAAAAAATTTTAATTTTATTTTTATTTTTATTTCCCATAACACATGTGGAAAGCTACTGTCGGTTCACAAGTCCTGGCGCTCGGGTGGTTGTCTACTCATATTTATAGTTTTATATTTATTTTTACAGTAAATTCTTTGTTGTATTGTTGTCGTTATGTCTGTCTTCTGTTTTCATGTTGACAGTTTTTGTGTACCGACCGTTAGTTGTACGTATTGTATTGTGTAGAGAGGGTTGTTTGGTTCAATTACCTTGAATCTACAGATTATCCTTGCAAAAAGGGAGATCTTGCACTGCGTTTTGATCTTTAGAGGGTGTAACCTCTACAATTTTAACTTCAAGGGTCGTTAGACCAGTTCCATCATCACAGCTTGCTGTCTTGTTATCTCATAATCATTTATTTTTATTTTCAATTATTTTTTGCAAATCATGATTTTTTGTTTTAACAACATTTAAAGTGGATTAAATGAATTTTATTTAAAAATAAAATTCTTTTCAACCATATTAAATAAATTGCAAAATACAGAAAATGTTTCACGCAAGCTTTCACTAACTTTTTTATGTAATGTTACAAAATAACAGACAAGCATTTTCATCCTACATTCTACCAGTATATAAATTTTACACATATAAATAAAGATATTTATCTTAATTACATGATCTCTCCTCAAAAAGCAATAGTAACCCACCGTAGAAACGCAGGGTAAAACAGGGTGATGTGGAACTTAGTTTTATAGCTTAAAAAATAGTTTGAAATGTTTTTTCATACAGCAGTATTAATCACATAATCTTAATTATGTTGGGAGAAATTTAAGCAGATTAAATTTCTCAGAACTTAAATTTTAACAATAAACTAATTTGTCCAAATTTTCAGGGTATCATAAAAATTTAGGTTAATAAAAAAACTATATTTATACCGAAAAAAAATCATTTCTCTCGGAAAAACGTATGCTCAATTATTTTTCTTTCACTTCTTAGATCAGGCAATTCAATTTAGCAGTAAACAACAAGCAAATATTCCCTTGGAACTTTCAGGGTTTTATTAAAATTTGTGAAATTTTAATTCATGTGAAAGTCAATCTGTTTAAAGTATGGAAGGACCAAAAACGCTACTGCAGATTTTTTTAAATGGCTGCTACATAGGAAGGTTGTCTGCTCAAATATGCCTTTAACGGTCTTTTGTGAGCAACTGATGCTGGTATGTTTCACATTGCATAATAGGATTAATCAGATAAGAGTGAAAAAGCACCATTTTGCTTATACAGATAAAAATTGAACTGCTTTGATATTAACTAAGTGTCTTGCACAAGGAAATTTTTTTATCCCCAAAGATTAGAGAAAGTGTGTGTGTATTGCAGTCCAAAATAGTTTCCATGAAAATGTTATTAGCCTGACAAATTCGTCATTCAAGACAAACCCATCTGCTAGATTTGGGTTCGTTATGAGTCATTATGGTTGGATTTGGTACAAACAGAATTAAGCTTTTGATGTAGTAGTTCTACATGCTTCAAATGTCTTCCTGGCATCTCATTATGGCCAGTAACAGGCAGTCAACTTAGTATCTACACGGTCAACTTAGTATCTACATGGTCCAATGATTTTGGGTTATTCCAGGTGCCCATGTCAGTCCCCAGACAAGCTTATGTTACAACGTATTAATGCAAAACAATAAACAAGGAAATTTATGCATTAAATTTAGCTTGATATAGTTGTGTTCATATCATAAACATCATTTTTAAGCCATAAAATAAGAAGCTATTATATAGCTATGATAACACTAGCACTGCTAAGTATTATTTTTCGAACAAAACCACCATGGAGTTGTGAATACTAATATTACTTTAGTTGCTGCAACAGGGGTGTTTTACATAAACAAAACGTTTGTTTTTATTTGCAGAAAAAACTATTCTTTCAAGATTACTTTTGGGCGGATTTTGAAGACTTTGTTTCGTGAAATAAAAGATATCTGATATCCTTTCAAATATAATATCGTGGAAATTCTGATGCAGTAGTTTACTTGTTTGGGGTAATAAACATATGTAAACTAGATCTTTGAAATCAGCTTTTAATTAACATGTTGCTATAAAATGCTATGACTGGTTCTTTTAGCCTGAATCTTTACTTAGTATGATCAAAAGCCTAAAACGACTCATTACTGTCTTGTAAAGTCCTACACATAAATCATATGATTCCATGTCGGAAGTTGTTTTCCTTTGTACCAGACCTGTAAAAAATAGTTTGCAATATACTTTTTGTTCTTAAGACTGGTCCAAAAACACCCCATAACAAGTTTCAAGCCAATAACCCATATTGTACTAATATTGTACTTCTGACTTTCACAATATAAGGCTAAGGGATGTTCACCCATTAAGAGTACCAATTGACTTCTCATGTTAGCCTTTGAAATGTTACCTTGCATTATTTAAGATCATAAAACATGCACATTTCCAAACAATCCTAAACAATGTGAAAAATTATTTCTTGCGAAAATGTACATAAACCCCTAAGTCTCAAGAAGAAAAATTGCAGCCATCCAAACTGTAGAAGATGAAACTATAGATTCAATAGAGGATGAAAATGAGGTCGCAAAGACGTATGATAAAAAGAAACTTTTTGAAATGAGGAGCAACAACGGCTTAACACTATATGGCAAGAAAAAACAAAAAGCCAAAATCATTCCTAAATATTTTAAAAGAAAAGCCGTAAAAAAAAATTAAAAAAATTACTAATTGGAAGTACAGAAATTTAACAGTTATGTCGAATGTCGTGAACGACAATCTATCTGTTCTAAGACGATTTTACAACGATGTTGAAGCACGTGTTAGAAGTTTATGTAGCCTTGGTTTGGTAAAAGTTATGGATCACTCTTGTCAACTTTGGCTGCAGAAAAACTCTCTCATATATAAAGATATATAAGTTTGCCCTTAAAATATTTTCTAACAGCTCAATTGTAGCATTGGTCAGAACAAGGATGCCAGAAGAGTAAGTAGTAAACTGTTTCACTGTTTTAAAAATTTGCATCTTATAATACTGCTTGAATGCATACCAGGTTAGACCAAATATATAAATAAATAAATAATTAATAAAATAAACGTATATACATACATTTATTCGTACCGACAATATAGCACATTACGTGTGTCTTTGGCCACATTGTCCAATTTGTATGCGTAACCTGTAAAGTAATGAAAAATAACATTAGTTAAATCTGCTCTTTTCAAGATTCTGAATAGTATTGCTTAATTATTCATGCAGAATATAATGTTGTAGTTACGTGATACTAGGTACATCTGTGAATGTTTATCAAATTAGCATAGACACATTAAGAGGGCTAGACCCCCCCTCTCCCTTAGCATTGTTAGTGTTACTCCTGGTAAGCCTCGTTGCGTGGAAAATTTAGCACTAATTTTGATTTAAATTAAAATTGCTGAAATTGCAGAAAATTCTATAACTTTAATTTATTACAAACCACTACACTAAAAGAGAATTACCATAATAAGTTACCAAAGACATGGATATAAAAATTTTATTTTAAAGGCTGTCGTGATTATTCTGGTCATCAGATTACTCTACACTATATATATCCCTGATACAGGTAATATAGACCCATCAACCACTCCGGCACTCTTAGGGCAGGCCATTACTGGGCTTTTATCAAGGACAAGCATAACACCTGGCTTAAGTGTGACGATCGTGCCATTACTGCGGTGGATCCATCGCAACTTAACACTCGCTCAGCTTACATACTGTTCTTTAGTAGAAGTTAGCCTTCTTTTCTGCAACAAAGTAAATCGGGGGAGGAAATTTTCCTAGCGGTTGCAATTTACCCCGGCTGACCATTGCTTGGTCAACCCACCGTGAAAGTGGAGTTTGCTCACTCCTTTCTCTTTCTTGAGACCACGTAAGAAGCATAGCAAGGGGGCTTGACGTTTTGTCTTGTCTTTGGGGTTGACCATCCCACTTGTTACCCCAGTCCAGTAGGGAGACCAAGTTCGCTCACTTGGCCTTATAATTTTTGTTTTTTCTATTTGTGCTAATTTTTCGACCTTCGTAGCATAAAACCTCAATTACGACAAGCTGGTCCTGTTGTTAGGCTGGTCCATTGCAGCAATGATCTGTGTAGGGCTGAGTGTTGGGCCCATTAACACGTGTAAAGCCACTGCCAGAGTCACAAGTTCTGGCACACAGATCGTTGCCTGCTTTTTCTTATCTACGAATTCGTAATGAATTCCTTTGAAATTTATCCGTTAAAGGATATTCACTTTAATAAGTTTTATTTATTTTATGCACTGAATCGCTTGTTTTTATTGTCTCTAAACTGTAGCTGTTTTTATCATTGTTTTGTTTAATGCAGGCCACTATTGGGCCCATATCAAAGATCAGACCACAAACTCTTGGTACCTCTGCAATGATAAGGCAATAAGCAAAGTTGATCCAAGAACGCTCAACAGCACTACATCATATGTTTTCTTTTATACCCGCTGCTATTTTTTTTTGTGTTTTTTTTCCTCTTTTTAAAATACCTTCGCTGTTGCTTTAAGCCTGTACTACCAGGGTCATGGGGGAGGAAAATGTAAATCAGTTCATACCAGCCAGTTCATACCAGCCAGTTTACCGTTAATACCCAGAGGGTAAAGAGTTCAGCTCACTCTTCTCTGGTAACTTATAAGAAGCTTAGCAAGGGGGTTTGCTTTTAGCTTGTCTTTGGGTGTAACGACCCCACTTTTTACCCCAGTTCAGTAAGGTGCCCAAGTTTACTAACTTGGTCTTCAGGCTTGACAACCCTGCTGTCCTTAGTCAAAATATCGATAGGCTGGTCCTTTGGGGCCCTGTAACACATGTGGAAAGCTACAGCCAGAGTCGCAAGTTCTGGCGCACAGGAGGGTCTTATTTAATTCTTTTTATATTAATACTAGTCGATAAGGCCCGTGGAAAAATCCACTTAGGCAGAAGGAAGGACAATGGGAAAGATCTGTCATATCATTTTATTGACGTCAGCAAATATTTTAGTATATTGCACACTACCCTTTACCAAAAAAATAAATCTGAAAATGTCAAAGAAGTACGTGTGCAAGGTGTAATTCCTAATTTAGCAAAAATGTTCTTAAAATCTTACACAAAATGTCAAATGTCAAATCGCATTAAATCCCACACACAAAACTTACACAAAATGTAAAGAAAAACAGCTTGCAAGGTGTAAAATCTAGTTGATAGAAATTTACAACAACGACACTCACAAAACCGACAGTAACAACACTTACAGTTACAATACCGACAGTCACAACATCTTATGTGATTATGTTAAATACCTTCAATATTTTAATCTGCAGTGTCAAAAAGAAAGGCTTGCGAGAGAAGGCACATATCTATGAAAATAAGCTCTTAAATGCTTATACAACAATATCAAAAAGCCATAGTTTGGAAAACATCAAATTTAAATCTCGAAAAATCATTTATTGGGGTGCATACCATCCTAACCGGTTAATTTTTGTCGGATGATCCGTACTGCCCTTTACAAACATTTTAAACTGAAATGTCAAAAAAGCAATGAGCAAGGAGTAAATTTGAAATAGACAAAGATCATTATTTTGGAAAACATTGCATATGGTCCATTCTCACAGAAGTTTACACAAAATGTAAAATAAATCGTTTTTGAAGAAACAAAAAAATCAACAAAAATCAGTATTATACATTCAGCATGTTGTATATTGCCATTACCCATAAATTTTCCTCCAAAAGATTATGAAACACATCAAATTATAGAAAAATCAGTCATACAGTCCTTGCCCATTACATTACAAAATACAAAAAACAGAAACAGTTTTAGTGAGAACATTTAGTAATTTTTTTGTTATCACCAAACAATTATTCATCATCATTCATCATTCTCGGCTTAACGTCCGTTTTCCATGCTAGCATGGGTTGGACGGGGTATATTAATGACCCTCTTCCAATCTGATCTAGACTGTGTTAGATCTAAGCTCAACTTCCTCTGTATCAAGTCTGTATATATATACAAAATTTTGTAAAATTCTCAACAAAAACAAAAACGTAAAAGCATGAAATTTTCCAACAAAAGTTTATAATGCGAAATACAAAAAGACATCAGCTTACACAACAGCTTACAATGAAGTGTAATTCTACAAAAATTTGTTCTTTTAGTTATATTGCATGTGGTCTATTTTCATAAAAGTTTACCTAAAATTTCAAATAACAGCACTTTGCAACACAAACAATATAAACGGACAACCATAAATTTTTTTAACCCAAAGTCATAAACCCACGTAAATTTCTAATCTAATTTCAATAACCCCTGTAAAAACAACTTGGCACTTTACACGTAGCCTGACAAAAGTTTAACAGCATGTCAGAAACAAAACAAAAAATAATTTAACACATACACACACTTTAAATTCTACAAAATTTGTTCCACTTGTGATATTGCATGTGGTCCCCTTGTAAAGTTTGCAGGTAATGTGAAAAAAACTATACTCTATGGGCATTAACAATGAGTCACACTATCCTAAAAGTTCAAGAACGATTTGGTAGCTAGCTTGCTACATCATAATTCGTGTTTAAAAAAGAAGAATATCTTGCCTTCTTGAAGCTAACATTAGCTAGCTAACAGTAGCTAGGAAACCCAGTTAAATATACTTAAGCTGGGGAGACTTAGCTACGTCTATAGCTAGCCATTTGTGCTTAGTAAAACACATATAAAGGAAAACAATAGCTATGTAAAAATTATGACATTTGCAGTTAGTTCAACAAACCAAAATTTTCTATTTCGCTAGCACATTGTAGCCAACTAACAGCTTTATGTAGCATTTGAATTTTAGGATAAATACATTAGTTACGCACCAGGAGACACATTAATTATGCCAAAAAACAAAACAAATATGCTAGCTTCTTTATAAAAAACGCGGTAAACTTTAAGAATTTGAAGCTCTAATGGATTTTTTATTGAGAATACGATTCTCCTTGAAATTTTAAGTGTCCTACATATAAAAACGGAACGTCTAAAAATATAAAAGTTCTTACTTTTTCTCAATTCCAATTTACTTGAAACTCTAGCATTCATTTTGTACTTCTAACTTTACTTCACTACTTCTAGCTCCACTCTTCACTTCCGAAGTAACTTATTGTGGCTTCCAACTTCACTTTTCTACTTCTACTTCTTCACTTGGTCTCTTTTTTCTTTTTTATATATGCTTTTTTGAACTACTTTACTTTTTGCACTTTTTTGAAGACGAAGGGACCGTTCTTTTGTTGTTGTTTTGTGTGTCGATGTTAACCCTGTTCCAAATTATATACTTTTTTAATCAACTCCACTTCTTCACTTTGACTTTCCTTCCTCTTAATATCTGCACTTTTTTATGAGTAAGGGATCGTCGAAAATAAGACATTTTTTATCCGCTTCTTTAGTTCGCCCTTTGTCGAGAGATTTTTATGTTTGTTTGTTTTTACGCCAAGGAAACTTTCTATTCGACTGCCGTCCCGTTCGAAAGTACGTATTTGAGCGAATCATACTGCTTATTTTCTATCACGTGGTTTCTAACGGTTGCGAGACAAATGTAAACAAAACAGAAAAACTCGCGCATTCGGGTGGTAAAAAATATCGTTTTTGTAAAAGTCACAAACAGACAGACAGACAGACAGACAGAAGCTCTGTATTATTATAAGAGATATTTTTGACATATACATTTTTCTATTTGTGTTCGATCTGTAACCAGTCTGTTTATGTTCTTAGCTCTGTCTTGTGTCGTATTGTTTGTGATAGAAGGATTGTTTTTTCTCTTTACGATTTTCTTAAAGAATAGTTTTAGGTCCAAGTTGAACAGTACTCATGCTTGTAAGAAGCAAGAAAGTGTATTCAGCACCTTCTTCTGGGAGCCTAATCCCAGTTTTGACAACCACCGTCCCTGTAGACAAGATACTTCAGTGCAGCTTGCTGTATTGTATACCTTTTTCATTTCTGTTGTTCTTCTTTGTTCCTGTGTACTGTGTTACTTTAATGTTAGTCAAAGTGGTCATCGTATAATTTGCCAAAGCCTTGCAACAAGGAAGATTTTGGATTATTTCGGAATCTTTAGAGGGTATAACCTCTACATAGCCATAACCACCTGTCTTTAGACAAGTATTATCATTACAGCTTGCTGTTTTGTCACCTCATTATATATGCAGCATAGGCAGTGAAAAGACCACTAAAATTTTTGTGTGCATTTTTGTAGAGCTAAGCTAGCTAGTTGAGCTTAGCGAGGCTTATTTTTTTATGTCAATAGTGCGAGCCTATAAAAAATTTCAACCATTTCCCTTGCATATAAGTGAAATTTTCATTTGAATACCACTAAGCGTTTGAACTAAAGGCACTCAAACAGTCATTTTTTGTGCACACAGCTAATTAACAAAGGCAAATTATGTCTGAGAGAAAGTTGTAAGCACAATCCATTGGACAAAATTAGCATGTGAATCGTTTGATTGGACAAAATAGAACACGAGAATTGGGTTTATATTACGTTTCGACTTAGCATCTACTATGTTTCGCTTGCAAACCTAGGAGACCCTGTCTCCAGCTCTGCAACCCTTTATATATTAATTAACATGTAAGTGTAATTGTCAATAAAGCAATTAGTTGTAACCCTGAGGAAAAACCCACACGTATCCTGCTAGTATGATTACTTTGCATAAAATCTGAAAAAAAGCTGCACACAGATATTTAGAGTTTGGATATTATCATATAGAGATACAGGTTTTTATACAAATAGAGATCTTCATAACAAAATGTCACTTTTCGTAAAATACTTAAAATTAAAAAGACACTCCTGGACAATTATAAATTTAAAGTCTCGTAAGAGAAACACTAACAGTACTAAATTAGAGGAGCCGTTTTAATTAAGAATGCATGAGTGTGTTTGTTAATTGGCATGTAGTTTTGTAAAGTAATTATTTTATCAAATTATTACCATAAAAAAAATCAGTCAAATCAGTCAAAAAAAATGCAAAATGCTGACAAATGTAAATAATTTTGAGGATTTTCGACAAGTTTTTAACCTCATTTACATAACCCTAAATTCTTGTCTACCACATTAGTGTTAAAAAGATAGTGTTAATGAAGCCTGTAATTGGCATCTATCACACTTTCAAGGCAAAAAAGCTTAAAACTATTGTCAAACAGCATCAACCAATTTATATAGTTTTTAAAAACCTAATTTGGGAAGTTAAAAGACTTTACTTTTTGGGACATGGAAACAGTCACCCTTTTCTAAATCCGCAAAAACCTTCTCGGACAAATTAAGGCGAATATCTCCGTCAATCGCATAAAACGACCAAAAAAAAAGACAAACAGTTCATTTACAATAAAAAGACACAGCATAACATTAAGCTGAAACATCATTACTTTGCATAGCCTTACATCCCACTACATTGCATGCCAAAACCACGATTAAAAATAAAAACTTTGATAAAAAACTTACGATATCTTTTTGGGCATACAAAAACCCCTTCTCGCCGCACTCCATCAAGGAGATATGCCCAAACACACTTTTTTTTAGAAACTAATCTCGAAGGCAATTTACTTTAGTATTGTTGACTGTTTTGCATTGCCGACTCCCTTGCCTTGTCTTGCTAGTTCCTCTTTAATTGTTCCTTGCTGTTTTGTGCTTTCCCTGCCCTTACCGTGCCTGCTAAGGTAAAATCGTTTGATTGGACAAAATAGAACACGAGAATTGGGTTTATATTACGTTTCGACTAAAAGTAGCATCTACTATGTTTCGCTTGCAAACCTAGGAGACCCTGTCTCCAGCTCTGCAACCCTTTATATATTAATTAACATGTAAGTGTAATTGTCAATACAGCAATTAGTTGTAACCCTGAGGAAAAACCAACACGTACCCTGCTAGTATGATTACTTTGCATAAAATCTGAAAAAAAGCTGCACACAGATATTTAGAGGTTGGATATTATCATATAGAGATACAGGTTTTTATACAAATAGAGATCTTTATAACAAAATGTCACTTTTCGTAAAATACTTTAAATTAAAAAGACACTCCTGGACAATTATAAATTTAAAGTCTCGTAAGAGAAACACTAACAGTACTAAATTAGAGGAGCCATTTTAATTAAGAATGCATGAGTGTGTTTGTTAATTGGCATGTAGTTTGGTAAAGTAATTATTTTATCAAATTAATACCATCAAAAAAATCAGTCAAATCAGTCCAAAAAAATGCAAAATGCTGACAAATGTAAATAATTTTGAGGATTTTCGACAAGTTTTTAACCTCATTTACATAACCCTAAATTCTTGTCTACCACATTACTGTTAAAAAGATAGTGTTAATGAAGCCTGTAATTGGCATCTATCACACTTTCAAGGCAAAAAAGCTTAAAACTATTGTCAAACAGCATCAACCAATTTATATAGTTTTTAAAAACCTAATTTGGGAAGTTAAAAGACTTTACTTTTTGGGACATGGAAACAGTCACCCTTTTCTAAATCCACAAAAACCTTCTCGGACAAATTAAGGCGAATATCTCCGTCAATCGCATAAAACGACTAAAAAAAAAGACAAACAGTTCATTTACAATAAAAAGACACAGCATAACATTAAGCTGAAACATCATTACTTTGCATAGCCTTACATCCCACTACATTGCATGACAAAACCACGATTAAAAATAAAAACTTTGATAAAAAACTTACAATATCTTTTTGGGCATACAAAAACCCCTTCTCGCCGCACTCCATCAAGGAGATATGCCCAAACACACTTTTTTTTAGAAACTAATCTCGAAGGCAATTTACTTTAGTATTGTTGACTGTTTTGCATTGCCGACTCCCTTGCCTTGTCTTGCTAGTTCCTCTTTAATTGTTCCTTGCTGTTTTGTGCTTTCCCTGCCCTTACCGTGCCTGCTAAGGTAAAATCGTTTGATTGGACAAAATAGAACACGAGAATTGGGTTTATATTACGTTTCGACTGAAAGTAGCATCTACTATGTTTCGCTTGGAAACCTAGGAGACCCTGTCTCCAGCTCTGCAACCCTTTATATACTAATTAACATGTAAGTGTAATTGTCAATAAAGCAATTAGTTGTAACCCTGAGGAAAAACCCACACGTACCCTGCTAGTATGATTACTTTGCATAAAATCTGAAAAAAAGCTGCACACAGATATTTAGAGTTTGGATATTATCATATAGAGATACAGGTTTTTATACAAATAGAGATCTTTATAACAAAATGTCACTTTTCGTAAAATCTTATATATTAATTCCCTTGCGTGAGTAAAACTGTGAGTCCTTGACACGGAAATCACGGGTCACTTTTTTATGACGTGGCTATACGCTAAAATTTAACTAAAAAAGTTAGGGATGTACTTCATAGAAATCGCACATAAGGTGTAAATATATAACCCGCAGCTAATAATGATATAAATATATATACCCTTATGCCAAAAAATCTATATGAGCATATATATATATATAGGTATCGCTACATATGAAACGGTATTAGATATTCACAAAGCATACTGACTGTTAAATGAAGTTCCTAGCATAAAACGGAAATTGTGTTCACGAAAAAGATGGCTGTTCTTTTAGAGTATTCTCTACTCTTTCATTCAAAATAAATCTTTAAAAAAACATTTGAAGATGAGCATGGTTTTATAAATTAATCATAGCAAGGTTTCTGTAAGGTTTTTTCATGTTTTTTTGTCAGTTTTTATGATATTATTGATGCCAAACATGTTTTATAGCTAGCATCATAAAAAGCCAACCACCACCAACAACTAGCTAGCTAGCTAGGAATTTATATGTATGTAGCCATGTTCTTTATACCTAGCGAAGTCTCAAGTTTAAGTGACCAGCTATTAGCTGCTGTAGCTAGCTAATGTTACCTTTAAACTAAAGATTCCCAGTATACCTAGCTAAGCTGTGAATTTTATGTTGCTTTTACATGTAGCTAGGTACTGTAGTTTATCTTAGTGGTCTTTGCTAGGAATATGGTTGTAACTTATTTGACTTGACCTTTTAAGCCTAAATAAGAAGATATAAGAAGCTTTTAAGAAAGTATTTATAATATTTAAGGATAGTTTAAGGACTCTTTTTTATGCAAATATATAATGTATTTTTCACATTTTGTGTAACTAAACTTAGCTACATCGGTTGCAGGCAATATGACAAAAGGATTTTTATTTAACATGTATAATTCTGATGTTCTAGATGTTCTTACTCAAATGTTTTTGTTTATGACATTTCGTGTTTTTTAAGAAAACTTTAAACCTTTTCGAGGGAGTTACTACATGCTAACACCGAAAAAAACTGTGTTTTTTTTTAATTCTTAATTGATAGAGGTTTTTGACATTATGGGGAAAATTTACGTAGCTTTTTCACATTTTTTGATTTTGTTGCAGTATTTACATAGGTTTTTGATTATTTATTTATTTATTTATTTTTTGGGGGGAGGCGGGGGAAGGATTTACATGTTTTTTTTACATTTAGGGTAAAAAATGTACAGGGAAGGCTGGGGTGACTTTCCATTTATATACGTGGTATATATAATATATACAAACTGTTTTGCTTTTCTTTTGAAATTTTGTGTTAACTTTTGTGGCACAAGGATCATGCAATATACCGAAAGAACTAATTTTTGTAGAATTTGACGTCACACCTTGCAATTCCCACATTATATATATAAATTCCCACAAAACCCATCAAACGTTATTAACCCTGAAAATTTTAAACATTTTCCTGGTTCTTTTTTTGGTTTGCGAAGTTCTTTTCCTGCAAATATTCTGAAAATAAAGTTCAGAAATTACTTATTTTTAAAATGTAAATTTAATTTGTTTCAAATTGTGGTTTTGACATTTTCATGTAAGAGTTTGTGGGCAAAGACATAAATCAGCATGCTAAAAGAACTGGCTTTTTTTAATTTAGAATTACTAAACACAACCATTTTTTTACATTTTAAAATAAACTTATAGATTGATTGCTGTTGTTTAACATGACTCATTATGACTTTTATATATATTTTATGAAAACATTTGTGACAGAATACTATGTGAGATTTGAAATTTTGTTTACTTTATTAATGGTAAAACAGCATGCAAGTTGCTAAAAGGACTTTATTAATTTCAGGTTTAAACACCGTTTTTTTTTGTTGACATTTTGTCTGAAGTTTAGTGCGGAAGGACCGTATGCAATATATCAAAAAAACGTTTTATTGCATTATAATTTATCCTTGCAATCCCTTTTTTACACCTTAGATAAAAATTTCTACTATAGGCACAATTTATTGTTTATTTTTCACATGTTGTGTCAACCTTTGGCAGGGTTTGCAATAAACTAACTGATTTTAACATATACAATGAGCGAGATTTGTGTTTGACATTGTTTCGCTTGCAAACCTAGGAGACCCTGTCTCCAGCTCTGCAACCCTTTATATATTAATTAACATGTAAGTGTAATTGTCAATAAAGCAATTAGTTGTAACCCTGAGGAAAAACCCACACGTACCCTGCTAGTATGATTACTTTGCATAAAATCTGAAAAAAAGCTGCACACAGATATTTAGAGTTTGGATATTATCATATAGAGATACAGGTTTTTATACAAATAGAGATCTTTATAACAAAATGTCACTTTTCGTAAAATACTTTAAATTAAAAAGACACTCCTGGACAATTATAAATTTAAAGTCTCGTAAGAGAAACACTAACAGTACTAAATTAGAGGAGCCATTTTAATTAAGAATGCATGAGTGTGTTTGTTAATTGGCATGTAGTTTTGTAAAGTAATTATTTTATCAAATTAATACCATCAAAAAAATCAGTCAAATCAGTCAAAAAAAATGCAAAATGCTGACAAATGTAAATAATTTTGAGGATTTTCGACAAGTTTTTAACCTCATTTACATAACCCTAAATTCTTGTCTACCACATTAGTGTTAAAAAGATAGTGTTAATGAAGCCTGTAATTGGCATCTATCACACTTTCAAGGCAAAAAAGCTTAAAACTATTGTCAAACAGCATCAACCAATTTATATAGTTTTTAAAAACCTAATTTGGGAAGTTAAAAGACTTTACTTTTTGGGACATGGAAACAGTCACCCTTTTCTAAATCCACAAAAACCTTCTCGGACAAATTAAGGCGAATATCTCCGTCAATCGCATAAAACGACCAAAAAAAAAGACAAAAAGTTCATTTACAATAAAAAGACACAGCATAACATTAAGCTGAAACATCATTACTTTGCATAGCCTTACATCCCACTACATTGCATGCCAAAACCACGATTAAAAATAAAAACTTTGATAAAAAACTTACGATATCTTTTTGGGCATACAAAAACCCCTTCTCGCCGCACTCCATCAAGGAGATATGCCCAAACACACTTTTTTTTAGAAACTAATCTCGAAGGCAATTTACTTTAGTATTGTTGACTGTTTTGCATTGCCGACTCCCTTGCCTTGTCTTGCTAGTTCCTCTTTAATTGTTCCTTGCTGTTTTGTGCTTTCCCTGCCCTTACCGTGCCTGCTAAGGTAAAATCGTTTGATTGGACAAAATAGAACACGAGAATTGGGTTTATATTACGTTTCGACTAAAAGTAGCATCTACTATGTTTCGCTTGCAAACCTAGGAGACCCTGTCTCCAGCTCTGCAACCCTTTATATATTAATTAACATGTAAGTGTAATTGTCAATACAGCAATTAGTTGTAACCCTGAGGAAAAACCAACACGTACCCTGCTAGTATGATTACTTTGCATAAAATCTGAAAAAAAGCTGCACACAGATATTTAGAGGTTGGATATTATCATATAGAGATACAGGTTTTTATACAAATAGAGATCTTTATAACAAAATGTCACTTTTCGTAAAATACTTTAAATTAAAAAGACACTCCTGGACAATTATAAATTTAAAGTCTCGTAAGAGAAACACTAACAGTACTAAATTAGAGGAGCCATTTTAATTAAGAATGCATGAGTGTGTTTGTTAATTGGCATGTAGTTTGGTAAAGTAATTATTTTATCAAATTAATACCATCAAAAAAATCAGTCAAATCAGTCCAAAAAAATGCAAAATGCTGACAAATGTAAATAATTTTGAGGATTTTCGACAAGTTTTTAACCTCATTTACATAACCCTAAATTCTTGTCTACCACATTAGTGTTAAAAAGATAGTGTTAATGAAGCCTGTAATTGGCATCTATCACACTTTCAAGGCAAAAAAGCTTAAAACTATTGTCAAACAGCATCAACCAATTTATATAGTTTTTAAAAACCTAATTTGGGAAGTTAAAAGACTTTACTTTTTGGGACATGGAAACAGTCACCCTTTTCTAAATCCACAAAAACCTTCTCGGACAAATTAAGGCGAATATCTCCGTCAATCGCATAAAACGACCAAAAAAAAAGACAAACAGTTCATTTACAATAAAAAGACACAGCATAACATTAAGCTGAAACATCATTACTTTGCATAGCCTTACATCCCACTACATTGCATGCCAAAACCACGATTAAAAATAAAAACTTTGATAAAAAACTTACGATATCTTTTTGGGCATACAAAAACCCCTTCTCGCCGCACTCCATCAAGGAGATATGCCCAAACACACTTTTTTTTAGAAACTAATCTCGAAGGCAATTTACTTTAGTATTGTTGACTGTTTTGCATTGCCGACTCCCTTGCCTTGTCTTGCTAGTTCCTCTTTAATTGTTCCTTGCTGTTTTGTGCTTTCCCTGCCCTTACCGTGCCTGCTAAGGTAAAATCGTTTCATCATCATCATCATTCTCGGCTTAACGTCCGTTTTCCATGCTAGCATGGGTTGGACGGGGTATATTAATGACCCTCTTCCAATCTGATCTAGACTGTGTTAGATCTAAACTCAACTTCCTCTGTATCAAGTCTGTCCTTATAACCTCCTGCCAAGTCTTTCTCGGTCTGCCTCTGGGCTTTACCCCAGGAACTATCAAGTCTCTACACTTTCTTACCCAATTATCCTCCTCCATTCTTTCCAAGTGCCCCAGCCAAGTCAATATTCTTATCTGGATAACATCTTTAATTCTACGGAGACTTAGCCTGCTTCTTAGCTCATCTGAACTCTTTCTGTCTCTCAGACTGGCGTTACACATCCACCTAACCATTCTCATATCATTCCTTTCTAAACGGTCAAGATCTTCCTGCTTCACTGCCCATGTCTCACTACCGTACAACATAACACTTCTTACACAGGCCTCATACAACCTACCTTTTACCTCAATTGACAGGACTCTGCTAGTCAACAAAGGAAGTAACTCTCTGAACTTTTTCCAAGCAGAACCTATCCTGCAAGTAACACTTCTTCCAACACCCCCTTCACTGCCCAACATATCACCTAAGTAACAGAAGTTCTCAACTATCTCTAACGAGCCACTGTTGTACATCATTAAAGCTGGAAATACTTCATTCTCTATAATCTCACCTTTGCAACGCTTGCATACAAACTGAATGTCAGCTCTTAACCTTCCACTAATACTACTGCACTTCTTATGTACCCAATGCTTGCAAGTCTGACAAAAAATTGAGTTACTACCAACCCCTTTCCTGCAAACTCCACAAGGCCACTTTCCAACTACAAGGTCACACTTGGCTGCAATGCTACTAATCATGACTTTAGACTTTGCTGTGTTTACCTTTAGCCCTTTCTCTTCTAGTCCTTTCTTCCACTTCTCAAACTTTTCAACTAATTCTTCCATCGACTCTGCTATGAGAACCAAATCATCTGCATACAATAACTCCCATGGACAACCTGTTCTGAACTCCATCGACAGCGCTTCTAAGACTAGAACAAACAACAAAGGACTAAGTACAGAACCCTGATGTACACCAACATTTACACTAAATTCATCACTAAGTGAATCGTTAATCCTGACACGACTTCTAGCATTGCTGTACATAGACTGTACCATCGTAACTAGCCACTCATCCACACCTAATTTTCTCATAGCCCACCAAATAACTTTACGTGGCACTCTATCAAAGCTTTCTCTAAATCTACAAAGGCAAAATAGAGATTCTTTCTCTTTCCTAAATACTTTTCCTGAAGCTGTCTGAGTAAAAATATTGCATCTGTAGTGCCACGCCCTGGAACAAAACCAAATTGCATCTTATCTATATCAATTCTTTCTCTTAGTAACTTATCAATCACTCTTTCAATAACTTTCATTACTTGATCAACCAACTTCAAACCTCTATAGTTACCCCTTTCTAATGCATCAACCCTTGCCCTTGAAACAATTCACTATTACACTCGACTGCCACTCACTCGGAATAGCACCATCCTTTATAATCTGGTTAGCAAGACTTGTAATAAGCTCAACTCCAATATATCCAGATGCTTTTACCATCTCTGCAACAATACCTGATACTCCTGCAGCCTTGCCAATCTTCAATTTCCTAATAGCCTCCACTACCCATTCTGTCTTGATCTGCATAGCTGGCCCTTCTACAACATCATCATCAGACAAATTATCCTCATCCCAATCAAACTCAGTGTTAAGCAACCTCTGATAATAATTCTTCCAAGCTACCCTTTTCTCCTCCTCTGTGCTAGCCAAAACACCTTCATCATTACGTATACACTTCTCACCTACAACATCTTGATTAGTCTTCTTCATTTGCTTTGCTATCTTGAATACCTCATTGCGCTGGTCTTCCCTTCTTAACACATCTGCAAATCTGTTTCTCTCTGCTTCTGATTTTGCCTTATACACTGCTGTACGAGCACGACGCTTAGCTTCTAAGTAAATATTTTTACTACCACCTGACTTCCACTCTTTCCAAAGTTTCCTCTTTTCCTTTATACACTGGTCAACCTCATTATTCCACCACCAGGTCTGTCTATGTCTAGCTGGTCCTTTCGTCCACCCACAGGTATCATCAGAAGCTTCTAGAAGACAATTCTTCAAAGTAGTCCAAGTACTTTCAACATTGTCACTATCACATTGACCATTGTGGGCTAACTGCTGAACTTTTGCACTAAATTGTCTTGCTACAATCTCTTCCTTCAGGTTCCAGACTTTTCGACGGGGCCTGTACTTTCCCTTGGCTTCTTTAACACTCTTCAAGATAATATCACAAACCAGCAACCTATGCTGGGAAACACACTCTTCCCCCGATATAACTTTCACGTCCTTCACTACTTTCTTGTCTGACTTTCTAACCAGGAAGTAATCTATCTGTGTCTTACAACCACCTGACTCATATGTTATCAGCCTACTCTGTCTCTTACTGAATGATGTGTTGCAAACCACCATGTCCGTTGCCATTCCAAACTCAAGCAATCTCTCCCCTTCCTTATTTCTGCTCCCAAATCCATAGCCTCCATGCACACCTCTATAACCTTCAGATGACTTCCCAACATGACCATTAAAGTCGCCGCCCACCATGACAAGTTCAGTGTCTCCAAACTTTGATGTGACTGCTATTAACTCATCATAAAACTTATCTTTATCTTCCTCACTGAGTCCACACTGTGGAGCATAAACTGACAGAAAAGTGACAATCCTATTACCTATCAAAAACTTTATCACTATAATACGACTATTAACACGCATAACATCTATTACTTTTTCTACCCACTTCTCTGCAACGAATATGCCAACTCCTCCATATCCATCACTATTACCAATCCAAAAAAGCTTATACCTTGCCCTCCTACCTTCCACAAATCTCACTGAAGCTCCTCTCCACTTGACTTCCTGAACACAACACATATCAACAGATCTACGTTCTAACATTTCAACTACTTCACCTGCTCTACCTCTCAGAGTACCAACATTTACACTAGCCATCCTCAACCTAGTGTTATCTACCTTGTGATGTGATAGCTGGGTAACGGTCTGACGATGCTCACACCTGACATCTGTCCTACCGTGCGCGACACCTTCACTCCTTAGAGTTCCAGCCCCGTTTACGCAGTTTGTCTGATCAACTATTCTTACGGCCATTAATAAAGAGTTTTGGCATTGTTTTACAGCTGGATGCCCTTCCTAGCGCCAACCGTTCACAGACCGGACTGGGTGTTTTTTAAAGTGACACCATCACTATGTGGCATTTCATGGGACTTCCACAATCGCCCCTTTAAACTAAGGTATGGTGGAGGACGTTCAACTCCTCTCTTGTCTCTTAAAGAGACCCTTCACCAATTAGTCCAATTAGTTTGATTGGACAAAATAGAACACGAGAATTGGGTTTATATTACGTTTCGACTAAAAGTAGCATCTACTATGTTTCGCTTGCAAACCTAGGAGACCCTGTCTCCAGCTCTGCAACCCTTTATATATTAATTAACATGTAAGTGTAATTGTCAATACAGCAATTAGTTGTAACCCTGAGGAAAAACCAACACGTACCCTGCTAGTATGATTACTTTGCATAAAATCTGAAAAAAAGCTGCACACAGATATTTAGAGGTTGGATATTATCATATAGAGATACAGGTTTTTATACAAATAGAGATCTTTATAACAAAATGTCACTTTTCGTAAAATACTTTAAATTAAAAAGACACTCCTGGACAATTATAAATTTAAAGTCTCGTAAGAGAAACACTAACAGTACTAAATTAGAGGAGCCATTTTAATTAAGAATGCATGAGTGTGTTTGTTAATTGGCATGTAGTTTGGTAAAGTAATTATTTTATCAAATTAATACCATCAAAAAAATCAGTCAAATCAGTCCAAAGAAATGCAAAATGCTGACAAATGTAAATAATTTTGAGGATTTTCGACAAGTTTTTAACCTCATTTACATAACCCTAAATTCTTGTCTACCACATTAGTGTTAAAAAGATAGTGTTAATGAAGCCTGTAATTGGCATCTATCACACTTTCAAGGCACAGAAGCTTCAAACTATTGTCAAACAGCATCACCAAATTTATATAGTTTTTAAAAACCTAATTTGGGAAGTTAAAAGACTTTACCTTTTGGGACATGGAAACAGTCACCCTTTTGTAAATCCACAAAAACCTGTAACATGTAAGTGTAATTGTCAATAAAGCAATTAGTTGTAACCCTGAGGAAAAACCCACACGTACCCTGCTAGTATGATTACCTCGCATAAAATCTTAAAAAAAGCAGCACACAGATATTTAGAGTTTGGATATTATCATATAGAGATACAGGTTTTTATACAAATAGAGATCTTCATAACAAAATGTCACTTTTCGTAAAATACTTAAAATTAAAAAGACACTCCTGGACAATTATAAATTTAAAGTCTCGTAAGAGAAACACTAACAGTACTAAATTAGAGGAGCCGTTTTAATTAAGAATGCATGAGTGTGTTTGTTAATTGGCATGTAGTTTTGTAAAGTAATTATTTTATCAAATTAATACCATCAAAAAAATCAGTCAAAGAAAATGCGAAATGCTGACAAATGTAAATAATTTTGAGGATTTTCGACAAGTTTTTAACCTCATTTACATAACCCTAAATTCTTGTCTACCACATTAGTGTTAAAAAGATAGTGTTAATGAAGCCTGTAATTGGCATCTATCACACTTTCAAGGCAAAAAAACATTAAAACTATTGTCAAACAGCATCAACAAATTTTTATAGTTTTTAAAAACCTAATTTGGGAAGTTAAAAGACTTTACCTTTTGGGACATGGAAACAGTCACCCTTTTGTAAATCCACAAAAACCTTCTCGGACAAATTAAGGCGAATATCTCCGCCAATCGCATAAAACGACTAAAAAAAAAGACAAACATTTCATTTACAATAAAAAGACACAGCATAAAATTAAGCTGAAACATCATTACTTTGCATAGCCTTACATCCCACTACATTGCATGCCAAAACTACGATTAAAAATAAAAACTTTGATAAAAAACTTACGATATCTTTTTGGGCATACAAAAACCCCTTTCTCGCCGCCCTCCATCAAGGAGATATGCCCAAACACACTTATTTTTAGAAACTAATCTCGAAGGCAATTTACTTTAGTATTGTTGACTGTTTTGCATTGCCGACTCCCTTGCCTTGTCTTGCTAGTTCCTCTTCAATTGTTCCTTGCTGTTTTGTGCTTTCCCTGCCCTTACCGTGCCTGCTAAGGTAAAATCGTTTCATTGGACAAAATAGAACACGAGAATTGGGTTTATATTACGTTTCGACTAAAAGTAGCATCTACTATGTTTCGCTTGCAAACCTAGGAGACCCTGTCTCCAGCTCTGCAACCCTATATTTATTAATTAACATGTAAGTGTAATTGTCAATAAAGCAATTAGTTGTAACCCTGAGGAAAAACCCACACGTACCCTGCTAGTATGATTACCTCGCATAAAATCTTAAAAAAAGCTGCACACAGATATTTAGAGTTTGGATATTATCATATAGAGATACAGGTTTTTATACAAATAGAGATCTTCATAACAAAATGTCACTTTTCGTAAAATACTTAAAATTAAAAAGACACTCCTGGACAATTATAAATTTAAAGTCTCGTAAGAGAAACACTAACAGTACTAAATTAGAGGAGCCGTTTTAATTAAGAATGCATGAGTGTGTTTGTTAATTGGCATGTAGTTTTGTAAAGTAATTATTTTATCAAATTAATACCATCAAAAAATCAGTCAAATCAGTCAAAAAAAATGCGAAATGCTGACAAATGTAAATAATTTTGAGGATTTTCGACAAGTTTTTAACCTCATTTACATAACCCTAAATTCTTGTCTACCACATTAGTGTTAAAAAGATAGTGTTAATGAAGCCTGTAATTGGCATCTATCACACTTTCAAGGCAAAAAAGCTTAAAACTATTGTCAAACAGCATCAACAAATTTATATAGTTTTTAAAAACCTAATTTGGGAAGTTAAAAGACTTTACCTTTTGGGACATGGAAACAGTCACCCTTTTGTAAATCCACAAAAACCTTCTCGGACAAATTAAGGCGAATATCTCCGCCAAACGCATAAAACGACTAAAAAAAAAGACAAACATTTCATTTACAATAAAAAGACACAGCATAACATTAAGCTGAAACATCATTACTTTGCATAGCCTTACATCCCACTACATTGCATGCCAAAACTACGATTAAAAATAAAAACTTTGATAAAAAACTTACGATATCTTTTTGGGCATACAAAAACCCCTTTCTCGCCGCCCTCCATCAAGGAGATATGCCCAAACACACTTATTTTTAGAAACTAATCTCGAAGGCAATTTACTTTAGTATTGTTGACTGTTTTGCATTGCCGACTCCCTTGCCTTGTCTTGCTAGTTCCTCTTCAATTGTTCCTTGCTGTTTTGTGCTTTCCCTGCCCTTACCGTGCCTGCTAAGGTAAAATCGTTTCATTGGACAAAATAGAACACGAGAATTGGGTTTATATTACGTTTCGACTAAAAGTAGCATCTACTATGTTTCGCTTGCAAACCTAGGAGACCCTGTCTCCAGCTCTGCAACCCTATATTTATTAATTAACATGTAAGTGTAATTGTCAATAAAGCAATTAGTTGTAACCCTGAGGAAAAACCCACACGTACCCTGCTAGTATGATTACCTCGCATAAAATCTTAAAAAAAGCTGCACACAGATATTTAGAGTTTGGATATTATCATATAGAGATACAGGTTTTTATACAAATAGAGATCTTCATAACAAAATGTCACTTTTCGTAAAATACTTAAAATTAAAAAGACACTCCTGGACAATTATAAATTTAAAGTCTCGTAAGAGAAACACTAACAGTACTAAATTAGAGGAGCCATTTTAATTAAGAATGCATGAGTGTGTTTGTTAATTGGCATGTAGTTTTTAAAAAGTAATTATTTTATCAAATTAATACCATCCAAAAATCAGTCAAATCAGTCAAAAAAATGCAAATGCTGACAAATGTAAATAATTTTGAGGATTTTCGACAAGTTTTTAACCTCATTTACATAACCCTAAATTCTTGTCTACACGTTAGTGTTAAAAAGATAGTGTTAATGGAAGCCTGTAATTGGCATACTATCACACTTTCAAGGCAAAAAAAACATTAAAACTATTGTCAAACAGCATCAACAAATTTATATAGTTTTTAAAAACCTAATTTGGGAAGTTAAAAGAGTTTACCTTTTGGGACATGGAACAGTCACCCTTTTGTAAATCCACAAAAACCTTCTCGGACAAATTAAGGCGAATATCTCCACCAATCGCATAAAAACGACTAAAAAAAAAGACAAACATTTCATTTACAATAAAAAGACACAGCATAACATTAAGCTGAAACATCATTACTATGCATAGCCTTACATCCCACTACATTGCATGCCAAAACCACGATTAAAATAAAAACTTTGATTAAAAAATTACGATATCTTTTGGCATACAAAAACCCCTTTTCGCCGCCCTCCATCAAGGAGATATGCCCAAACACACTTATTTTTTAGAAACTAATCTCGAAGGCAATTTACTTAGTATTGTTGACTGTTTTGCATTACCGACTCCCTTGGCCTTGTCTGCTAGTTCCTCTTCAATTGTTCCTTGCTGTTTGTGCTTTCCCTGCCCTTACCGTGCCTGCTAAGGTAAATCGTTTGATTGGACAAAATAGAACACGAGAATTGGGTTTATATTACGTTTCGACTAAAAGTAGCATCTACTATGTTTCGCTTGCAAACCTAGGAGACCCTGTCTCAGCTCTGCAACCCTTATATATTAATTAACATGTAAGTGTAATTGTCAATAAAGCAATTAGTTGTAACCCTGAGGAAAAACCCACACGTACCTGCTAGTATGATTACTTCGCATAAATCTGAAAAAAAAGCTGCACACAGATATTTAGAGTTTGGATATTATCATATAGAGATACATGTTTTTTATAACAAATAGAGATCTTTATAACAAAATGTCACTTTTCGTAAAATACTTAAAGTTAAAAAGACACTCCTGGACACATTATAAATTTAAAAGTCTCGTAAGAGAAACACTAACAGTACTAAATTAGAGGAGCCATTTTAATTAAGAATGCATAGAGTGTGTTTGTTAATTGGCATGTAGTTTGGTAAAAGTAATTATTTTATCAAATTAATACCATCAAAAAATCAGTCAAAAAAAATGCAAAATGCTGACAAATGTAAATAAATTTTGAGGATTTTCGACAAGTTTTTAACCTCATTTACATAACCCTAAATTCTTGTCTACCACATTAGTGTTAAAAAGATAGTGTTAATGAAGCCTGTATTGGCATCTATCACACTTTCAAGGCAAAAAAACATTAAAACTATGTCAAACAGCATCAACAAATTTAATATAGTTTTTAAAAACCTAATTTGGGAAGTTAAAAGACTTTACCTTTTGGGACATGGAAACAGTCACACCTTTTGTAAATCCACAAAAACCTTCTCGACAAATTAAGGCGAATATCTCCGCCAATCGCATAAAACGACTAAAAAAAAGACAAACATTTCATTTACAATAAAAAGACACAGCATAAAATTAAGTTGAAACATCATTACTTTGCATAGCCTTACATCCCACTACATTGCATGCCAAAACCACGATTAAAAATAAAAACTTTGATAAAAAACTTACGATATCTTTTTGGGCATACAAAAACCCCTTCTCGCCGCACTCCATCAAGGAGATATGCCCAAACACACTTTTTTTAGAAACTAATCTCGAAGGCAATTTACTTTAGTATTGTTGACTGTTTTGCATTGCCGACTCCCTTGCCTTGTCTTGCTAGTTCCTCTTCAATTGTTCCTTGCTGTTTTGTGCTTTCCCTGCCCTTACCGTGCCTGCTAAGGTAAAATCGTTTCATTGGACAAAATAGAACACGAGAATTGGGTTTATATTACGTTTCGACTAAAAGTAGCATCTACTATGTTTCGCTTGCAAACCTAGGAGACCCTGTCTCCAGCTCTGCAACCCTATATTTATTAATTAACATGTAAGTGTAATTGTCAATAAAGCAATTAGTTGTAACCCTGAGGAAAAACCCACACGTACCCTGCTAGTATGATTACCTCGCATAAAATCTTAAAAAAAGCTGCACACAGATATTTAGAGTTTGGATATTATCATATAGAGATACAGGTTTTTATACAAATAGAGATCTTCATAACAAAATGTCACTTTTCGTAAAATACTTAAAATTAAAAAGACACTCCTGGACAATTATAAATTTAAAGTCTCGTAAGAGAAACACTAACAGTACTAAATTAGAGGAGCCGTTTTAATTAAGAATGCATGAGTGTGTTTGTTAATTGGCATGTAGTTTTGTAAAGTAATTATTTTATCAAATTAATACCATCAAAAAAATCAGTCAAAGAAAATGCGAAATGCTGACAAATGTAAATAATTTGAGGATTTTCGACAAGTTTTTAACCTCATTTACATACCTAAATCTTGTCTACCACATTAGTGTTAAAAAGATAGTGTTAATGAAGCCTGTAATTGGCATCTATCACACTTTTCAAGGCACAAAAACATTAAAACTATTGTGAAACAGCATCAAACAAATTATATATAGTTTTTAAAAACCTAATTTGGGAAGTTAAAAGACTTTACCTTTTGGGACATGGAAACAGTCACCCTTTTGTAAATCCACAAAAACCTTCTCGACAAATTAAGGCGAATATCTCCGCCAATCGCATAAAACGACTAAAAAAAAAGACAAACATTTCATTTACAATAAAAAAGACACAGCATAAAATTAAGCTGAACACATCATTACTTTGCATAGCCCTTACATCCCACTACATTGCATGCCAACTACGATTAACAAATAAAAACTTTGATAAAAAAACTTACGATATCTTTTTGGGCATACAAAAACCCCTTTCGCCGCACTCCATCAAGGAGATATGCCCAAACACACTTTTTTTAGAAACTAATCTCGAAGGCAATTTACTTTAGTATTGTTGACTGTTTTGCATTGCCGACTCCCTTGCCTTGTCTTGCTAGTTCCTCTTCAATTGTTCCTTGCTGTTTTGTGCTTTCCCTGCCCTTACCGTGCCTGCTAAGGTAAAATCGTTTGATTGGACAAAATAGAACACGAGAATTGGGTTTATATTACGTTTCGACTAAAAGTAGCATCTACTATGTTTCGCTTGCAAACCTAGGAGACCCTGTCTCCAGCTCTGCAACCCTATATTTATTAATTAACATGTAAGTGTAATTGTCAATAAAGCAATTAGTTGTAACCCTGAGGAAAAACCCACACGTACCCTGCTAGTATGATTACCTCGCATAAAATCTTAAAAAAAGCTGCACACAGATATTTAGAGTTTGGATATTATCATATAGAGATACAGGTTTTTATACAAATAGAGATCTTTATAACAAAATGTCACTTTTCGTAAAATACTTTAAATTAAAAAGACACTCCTGGACAATTATAAATTTAAAGTCTCGTAAGAGAAACACTAACAGTACTAAATTAGAGGAGCCATTTTAATTAAGAATGCATGAGTGTGTTTGTTAATTGGCATGTAGTTTTGTAAAGTAATTATTTTATCAAATTAATACCATCAAAAAATCAGTCAAATCAGTCAAAAAAAATGCGAAATGCTGACAAATGTAAATAATTTTGAGGATTTTCGACAAGTTTTTAACCTCATTTACATAACCCTAAATTCTTGTCTACCACATTAGTGTTAAATAGATAGTGTTAATGAAGCCTGTAATTGGCATCTATCACACTTTCAAGGCAAAAAAGCTTAAAACTATTGTCAAACAGCATCAACAAATTTATATAGTTTTTAAAAACTAATTTGGGAAGTTAAAAGACTTTATCTTTTGGGACATGGAAACAGTCACCCTTTTGTAAATCAACAAAAACCTTCTCGGACAAATTAAGGCGAATATCTCCGCAAACGCATAAAACGACTAAAAAAAAAGACAAACATTTCATTTACAATAAAAAGACACAGCATAACATTAAGCTGAAACATCATTACTTTGCATAGCCTTACATCCCACTACATTGCATGCCAAAACCACGATTAAAAATAAAAACTTTGATAAAAAACTTACGATATCTTTTTGGGCATACAAAAACCCCTTCTCGCCGCCCTCCATCAAGGAGATATGCCCAAACACACTTTTTTTAGAAACTAATCTCGAAGGCAATTTACTTTAGTATTGTTAACTGTTTTGCATTGCCGACTCCCTTGCCTTGTCTTGCGCTTTCCCTGCCCTTACCGTGCCTGCTAAGGTAAAATCGTTTCATTGGACAAAATAGAACACGAGAATTGGGTTTATATTACGTTTCGACTAAAAGTAGCATCTACTATGTTTCGCTTGCAAACCTAGGAGACCCTGTCTCCAGCTCTGCAACCCTATATATTTTAATTAACATGTAAGTGTAATTGTCAATAAAGCAATTAGTTGTAACCCTGAGGAAAAACCCACACGTACCCTGCTAGTATGATTACCTCGCATAAAATCTTAAAAAAAGCTGCACACAGATATTTAGAGTTTGGATATTATCATATAGAGATACAGGTTTTTATACAAATAGAGATCTTCATAACAAAATGTCACTTTTCGTAAAATACTTAAAATTAAAAAGACACTCCTGGACAATTATAAATTTAAAGTCTCGTAAGAGAAACACTAACAGTACTAAATTAGAGGAGCCGTTTTAATTAAGAATGCATGAGTGTGTTTGTTAATTGGCATGTAGTTTTGTAAAGTAATTATTTTATCAAATTAATACCATCAAAAAAATCAGTCAAATCAGTCAAAAAAAATGCGAAATGCTGACAAATGTAAATAATTTTGAGGATTTTCGACAAGTTTTTAACCTCATTTACATAACCCTAAATTCTTGTCTACCACATTAGTGTTAAAAAGATAGTGTTAATGAAGCCTGTAATTGGCATCTATCACACTTTCAAGGCAAAAAAGCTTAAAACTATTGTCAAACAGCATCAACAAATTTATATAGTTTTTAAAAACCTAATTTGGGAAGTTAAAAGACTTTACCTTTTGGGACATGGAAACAGTCACCCTTTTGTAAATCCACAAAAACCTTCTCGGACAAATTAAGGCGAATATCTCAATCGCATAAAACGACTAAAAAAAAAGACAAACATTTCATTTACAATAAAAAGACACAGCATAACATTAAGCTGAAACATCATTACTTTGCATAGCCTTACATCCCACTACATTGCATGCCAAAACCACGATTAAAAATAAAAACTTTGATAAAAAACTTACGATATCTTTTTGGGCATACAAAAACCCCTTCTCGCCGCACTCCATCAAGGAGATATGCCCAAACACACTTTTTTTAGAAACTAATCTCGAAGGCAATTTACTTTAGTATTGTTGACTGTTTTGCATTGCCGACTCCCTTGCCTTGTCTTGCTAGTTCCTCTTCAATTGTTCCTTGCTGTTTTGTGCTTTCCCTGCCCTTACCGTGCCTGCTAAGGTAAAATCGTTTGATTGGACAAAATAGAACACGAGAATTGGGTTTATATTACGTTTCGACTAAAAGTAGCATCTACTATGTTTCGCTTGCAAACCTAGGAGACCCTGTCTCCAGCTCTGCAACCCTATATTTATTAATTAACATGTAAGTGTAATTGTCAATAAAGCAATTAGTTGTAACCCTGAGGAAAAACCCACACGTACCCTGCTAGTATGATTACCTCGCATAAAATCTTAAAAAAAGCTGCACACAGATATTTAGAGTTTGGATATTATCATATAGAGATACAGGTTTTTATACAAATAGAGATCTTTATAACAAAATGTCACTTTTCGTAAAATACTTTAAATTAAAAAGACACTCCTGGACAATTATAAATTTAAAGTCTCGTAAGAGAAACACTAACAGTACTAAATTAGAGGAGCCATTTTAATTAAGAATGCATGAGTGTGTTTGTTAATTGGCATGTAGTTTTGTAAAGTAATTATTTTATCAAATTAATACCATCAAAAAAATCAGTCAAATCAGTCAAAAAAAATGCAAAATGCTGACAAATGTAAATAATTTTGAGGATTTTCGACAAGTTTTTAACCTCATTTACATAACCCTAAATTCTTGTCTACCACATTAGTGTTAAAAAGATAGTGTTAATGAAGCCTGTAATTGGCATCTATCACACTTTCAAGGCAAAAAAGCTTAAAACTATTGTCAAACAGCATCAACAAATTTATATAGTTTTTAAAAACCTAATTTGGGAAGTTAAAAGACTTTACCTTTTGGGACATGGAAACAGTCACCCTTTTGTAAATCCACAAAAACCTTCTCGGACAAATTAAGGCGAATATCTCCGCCAAACGCATAAAACGACTAAAAAAAAAGACAAACATTTCATTTACAATAAAAAGACACAGCATAACATTAAGCTGAAACATCATTACTTTGCATAGCCTTACATCCCACTACATTGCATGCCAAAACCACGATTAAAAATAAAAACTTTGATAAAAAACTTACGATATCTTTTTGGGCATACAAAAACCCCTTCTCGCCGCACCCATCAAGGAGATATGCCCAAACACACTTTTTTTAGAAACTAATCTCGAAGGCAATTTACTTTAGTATTGTTGACTGTTTTGCATTGCCGACTCCCTTGCCTTGTCTTGCTAGTTCCTCTTCAATTGTTCCTTGCTGTTTTGTGCTTTCCCTGCCCTTACCGTGCCTGCTAAGGTAAAATCGTTTGATTGGACAAAATAGAACACGAGAATTGGGTTTATATTACGTTTCGACTAAAAGTAGCATCTACTATGTTTCGCTTGCAAACCTAGGAGACCCTGTCTCCAGCTCTGCAACCCTATATTTATTAATTAACATGTAAGTGTAATTGTCAATAAAGCAATTAGTTGTAACCCTGAGGAAAAACCCACACGTACCCTGCTAGTATGATTACCTCGCATAAAATCTTAAAAAAAGCTGCACACAGATATTTAGAGTTTGGATATTATCATATAGAGATACAGGTTTTTATACAAATAGAGATCTTCATAACAAAATGTCACTTTTCGTAAAATACTTAAAATTAAAAAGACACTCCTGGACAATTATAAATTTAAAGTCTCGTAAGAGAAACACTAACAGTACTAAATTAGAGGAGCCGTTTTAATTAAGAATGCATGAGTGTGTTTGTTAATTGGCATGTAGTTTTGTAAAGTAATTATTTTATCAAATTAATACCATCAAAAAAATCAGTCAAAGAAAATGCGAAATGCTGACAAATGTAAATAATTTTGAGGATTTTCGACAAGTTTTTAACCTCATTTACATAACCCTAAATTCTTGTCTACCACATTAGTGTTAAAAAGATAGTGTTAATGAAGCCTGTAATTGGCATCTATCACACTTTCAAGGCAAAAAAGCTTAAAACTATTGTCAAACAGCATCAACAAATTTATATAGTTTTTAAAAACCTAATTTGGGAAGTTAAAAGACTTTACCTTTTGGGACATGGAAACAGTCACCCTTTTGTAAATCCACAAAAACCTTCTCGGACAAATTAAGGCGAATATCTCCGCCAAACGCATAAAACGACTAAAAAAAAAGACAAACATTTCATTTACAATAAAAAGACACAGCATAAATTAAGCTGAAACATCATTACTTTGCATAGCCTTACATCCCACTACATTGCATGCCAAAACCACGATTAAAAATAAAAACTTTGATAAAAAACTTACGATATCTTTTTGGGCATACAAAAACCCCTTCTCGCCGCACTCCATCAAGGAGATATGCCCAAACACACTTTTTTTAGAAACTAATCTGAAGGCAATTTACTTTAGTATTGTTGACTGTTTTGCATTGCCGACTCCCTTGCCTTGTCTTGCTAGTTCCTCTTCAATTGTTCCTTGCTGTTTTGTGCTTTCCCTGCCCTTACCGTGCCTGCTAAGGTAAAATCGTTTGATTGGACAAAATAGAACACGAGAATTGGGTTTATATTACGTTTCGACTAAAAGTAGCATCTACTATGTTTCGCTTGCAAACCTAGGAGACC